>JBBJLS010110098.1:0-18968 GCA_037577275.1 Bryconaethiops microstoma
CCACACACAAACACACACACACACACACACAAAGTATTCAACAACACAACCCACAGCCCCACACACAAAAACACACACACACACAAAGTATTCAACAACACAACCCATCGCCACACACACACACACATACACACACACACACACACACACACACACCCACACACACCCACACACACACAGCTGTTCCTCTCACCTGAAACCATGTTACCGTGTTTGGACGTGGGGGGATCATAGGAGTCTTTGATGATCTGATCAGACATCTTGTCCTCCTCTTCATCATCTTCATCCTCCTCTGTGCCCACACGCACCATCACTGCTGTCTGCACACTAAACACAGGGGGAGAGCTGTACACACACACACACACACACACACACAAATGCACCATCGCTGCTGTCTGCACACTAAACACAGGGGGAGAGCTGTACACACATACACACGCGCACACACAAACACACACACCATCACTGCTGTCTGCACACTAAACACAGGGGGAGTGCTTTACTCACTAGGCTTGTCAAGATACTGAAATTTCAAACTCGATACTGATACTATTTTCGATACTACAGGGGGAGAAAAAACAAACACAGGAACTTTTAAATAAATAATTTAAAGGAGCTTGGCAGCCCATTTAAAGACTCACGACGCTTTGGGGGAACAATGCACTATGAAACCAAACCCCTTAATTTTACCCCTTAAAATTACCTTAATTTTTACCTTAATTTCCAGGAAATTGAGTAAAATTATAGGAAAGAGTGCACAGATAAAGGCTGATTAAGGGATAAAACTACTGAATTTTCTTACTTTTTAGAAGTTGTCCCTTAAATAATAGAACCTCCTGAATAAATTCTGTATGTTTAGGATTAAGTGGTTTCACACTTGTGCCTTAAATCCAATTTTAAGGTAAAATTAAGTGATCACTTCACAAATGAATGGCCACTTAATTCAGATGAAGGGATCTGGTGTATTTTCAGGGGTAAATTAAGGCAGGGTTAAGCACATTTTAAGTACATCGTGTTTGGTAGTGATGGCGGAAGGATTTGGGTTAATAACTCCGGACCCCCGTGAGCTAGAGGGCAGACGGGGTCCGGTTGGAAAGGTCTCACGGAGATCTACCGGCATGGCAGGGTGCTCGCGGGACCGACAAGCCGGTTCTGCGGGGAGGAGAGTTTCGCCACCGGCCACGTTCGATTTGCCTGGGAGGAGCTGAGGGTCCGTGTAAAATTTCGCCGTGTAAAAATGCGGCTCGGGACTCATTTATAGGTGCGTGCCGCATTTTTTTTCCTCGGGCCTCCAAAGCCCTAAAGCTCCGCCTCTACGGCGAAAAAAAGCGGCACGGAACCGATCGGCAGCGGCACGGAACCGATCGGCAGCGGCACGGAACCGATCGGCAGCGGCACGGATCGGACTCTGACAGTCCGGAGCCGCTTTCATGTAAACATTGGGTCCTGCAGGTAGCCGGGGGAGGGGCTGCCCGTTGCAATGCCTGTTGAAAATTGTTGTAGTCTGCCGGCGATTTCCCTGAACCGGCAGATGCAAAACTGGCATTTAAGTATCGATACCAGTGCTAATTGAATTCGATACAAAATTTTAGTATCGATTAGTATCTGAGAATCGATGTTTTTGACAACATTACTCATTCGTGTTTATGAGGGCCGTACGTTGCCCGCGGGCCGTAAAATGCCCAGGTCTGCTTTATTGAGTTGTAGTGGGTGTGTTAAAGCTAAGAAAGCACTCAAATTTGCAGGACAGTATGGTCCAAGGACCGGGTTTGGAAACAATGTTCTACATCGTGCACCTGCTGCCACTGATTAAAAAGAAAGGTCTCTCAAAAGTATATCTCTAGTACTGTGTTTCAAGTCTACACCTGTTTTCACCTGTTTTGAGAAGGAAAATCCTTGCAAAACTGATGACAAATTGCTCAAATTACAGTAAACAGAGCAGAATGTGGAATCTCAACACACTATTTTGCTTGTTGCTCCCATGTTGCTCCCATGAGCAAGACACGTAACCCTCAGTGTCTCCAGGGGGCTGTCCCTGTAACTAATGATTGTAAGTCGCTCTGGATAAGAGCGTCAGCCAAATGCCCCCTTTACCCTTTAGCTCTCCCTCAAATCCACATGAGGAACAGAAGCGATTGTGTTTTACCATGCATACAGCTCCAGAAAAAAATAAGAGAGCAATGCAATTTATTATCAAATCAGTATCCTGATAAGTATGACAACCATTTCATGCCTACACAAGCACCTCATTCTGTTTTATGAGGTACTGATTAGCGATCACCTGAATCAAATCTTATTTAATGAGGAAAAGTATAAAATATAAAAAAACACTGCTGTAATCAACAGTCTCCTCTTGCAATGTGACCAGTTGGATGGCAAAACACTACTAAAAGTACGTCAAAGGCAATTACTGCCATTTTGTTTAAGAGTGAACAAGAGATTTGTTTTCTTCAAATCATTCATGTTCTGTAAACACTTTATTTGGAAATTAGAAGCAATATTGTCAGCAGTTCTTAAGAACTAAGGACTAAGGAAAAGCTTTTCAGCACCTATAAAAGATAAAACCTGAGAAACTGAACATTTTTGCAGTGGTCTCTTATTTTTTTCCCAGAGCTGTTTGTCCCATAAACTGCATGTTTAAACCTGTGTACTAATTTTGTACATTGGATGCTGGCAAAATCGCATCTGAAACTGAAACAAAACTCTTAGTACATCAGGCTTTCTGACTAAAGTTGCCCTTGCTCATTCAGATTTCACCTTGAAGCTATTTGTGTTTCATTCCTACAATCACCTTGCTGTGTTTAAAGCCTATTTATCCGACTGAGCAGCAGTAGCTATTTCAACACTCCCACGGTGCACTGAAGGGTTCGTCTCTGCAGCTGTCAAATAACATTCATTTAGCATTTCTGAGAGAGAGTCAGGTTGCATTGTAATAAACCCTACTATTAAACTCTCCGTTATAGCACAGCATAACAAAGAGCCAAGTGTAAGACAGCTAAGACCATTATAGATGGTTAAGCGCTTTTCAAGCTGCCACAGAAAAAATACTATACAGCTCGATGCATTTACAACTCAAACCAACTGTAAGTGGCGATTTATACGCACCTTGCTTATTCTGTAAAAGTACAGAGTTAGTTAATCATTGTGCTGCAGTAATAAAATGTAATGAATAAATTATGTGACTGTAATGTGATGATGACATTACTCGTTTTTCTGTTTTTTATGTGAGAAGATGGCAAAGACAGTGGTCTGGGTCGTGGGATGATTGGATGCATAGATTGGGTGCACCACTCACAGTCATAGAGACCTGTGAAATGTGTTATGTGACTTCCATCTGTGTAATGATTCAAAAGAAAAGAAAGAAAAAACTGAGGTCTGAGATTATTTTACACTCTGCAAGTATTTAAACGGAAATAATACATTACATATTAGGTTACACTAAATATAAGTAAACACTGTATTTTGTTAATTCCAAAACTGTACTTTTGCTTTTGTATTTGTTCCGATGTCAGAAAATGAAAATATAAATACCAAAAACTTAATGTGCAGTATATAGTATAAAATGAGAATCTTGTACTTAAAGGGCCCATATCCTAAAATGTTCTAGTAATGTGTTTCACTAATTATACTAGTATGGGTGTCAGGCCTTGCAGGCCTTTGCTGTGTTTTCTTTTGTTTGGGACTTTTATTGTGAATGCCTGAGCACATGATCTTGTTTGTGTTAATTATGTGTTTCACCTGACTGTGTGCTCAGAGGAAATGAGTTTTCAGTTTCTACTGGTTTCTTGAATTTAGGTGTTTTTTTATTTAAGTTCGTTGTGGACTGACTTGGGTTGTCAGTCCACGGTCACCCTGGCGTTTTGTGTTCCTTCTTTCTCCTTTGAGTGTTTATAGAAAGCCGGTATCCCGTTTCAGGTCCTCGAACCTGTTTTTGTTTTGAGTTTGAATAAAGAGCTATTAGAAATGGAAGTCTGCCTACGCGCCTGCCCTCATTTGGTAATTATCATTATAGTAATTATCATTATCAAACAGCCATTTTCCAACATCTTTTTATCCCTTTGAGTGTGATTTTATGCAAATAAAAACCTTATTCATTCTTATATGACCATTTTCAATCCCCTCTTTTATACTAAAGAGTGAAACAAGCAGTTTTTATAACTGTCTTTAATATACATGTAATGCCCTGTGTTTTAATTGGCTATCCTGTATTGTGCATCATCCATAAAACAATCCTGAAACACTCAACATCAATGTGAATGTGTGGGTCTAAACTGCTATAGGCAAATTTCTAAATTCCTTGGCATTTGTGACATCACAAAACCATAAATCCTAAACAGGATGTTTCCTTACTTTTTTGCTCTGAAACAGTGCTTTTATACTGCATCAAAGTCAAATTCAGCTTCCATAATCTGGACTCTTTAAAATATTTATCCAGTTAGTAACTTCTGTAAAGCACATTGAATGGCCTTCTGTTTATGATACTTGAACTATTTATTTGCAAAGAAAAAAAACTAATATGAATATAATTATCCTTATGGCTTGTATGAACAATTGTTTTGGCTAATCAGCACGTATATTACATCTTCAATAAGTGAACTGGAATATGCTGATGGAATTGAGATGGCTGGGGCACTAATCAGCCCTCAAGAAATCAAATATTTGCATTACAATGCATTTATCGTAGCGTTTTATTTTTTTAGGTGCTTAAGACATTTGCACAGTACTGTAAATGTGACTCTCTTTTTACTAACAGATCCATATAGCAAGGATAAGAATTGGCATATACATGCTTTACAGAAATAAAGTGCTGTACAAGTGTTTGATCATGCGTGGAGGCTTACTAGAGGGAGGGGTTTAGGTCACTATGTTACTGCTGAACTCTGAAATGAAATGGAGTTAATTGGCTCTACTTCAGCAAATCTGAAGCCAATTTTGCAGGTAAGATGACAGATATATTATATACAACTCTGGGTGAAAAATAAGAGACCATTGCAAATTATTTTCAAATCGGCATCTCTATAAGTATGACAACCATTCCATGCCAGTGTCTGTTAAATTCCTACACAAGCACCTCATTCTGCTTTATGAGGTACTGATTAGTGATCACCTGAATCCCATCTTATTTAATGAGGAAAAGTATAAAAAAACACTGCTGTAATCAACACTCTCCTCTTACGATGTGACCAGTTGGATGGCAAAACACTACTAGAAGTACGTCAAACGTAATTATTGCCATTTTGTTTTGACTACTCCTTTGGACTAATAGGACACACTTCTCAGTGGTTGGGATATTTTAGGTTATATTTTACTGAGCAAGTCCACATATACACTGAATAGTGACTTCATTAGAGGCACATTCCTTGAGTCTACACTCACTGTTCATTTCAACAGCTCCACTGACCGTGCAGGTACACTTTGTAGTTTACATTTACACACTGTAGTCCATCTTAATTTGGCATCGTTTATTAATCAACTTCACCCTGTTCATCACTGGCCAGGACCCCCACAGGACCACCAGTGAGTAGATATGATATGGTGGTGGATTATTTTCAGCAAAGCAGTGACACTGATATGGTAGTGGAATGCTGGTCTCTTCTAAGTCTCATATTATGAAAAAAAAAATCCTAATGAAAAAACGTGTTTTGTAATGTATGTTAATGAAACAAATGGGTAAATAACAATGAAAAACGTCACAAGGTTTGATATGACAGTGAGGATGTTTTACTCTAGAGTAAAATGGAATAAAATGCAATAAAAGGTGCACATTTTAATACTTAAGGTAAAATTTAGCTCTAGTGTTAGTTTACCTTCACAGCTTTGTCCATCTGTTTTCAGAGAGTATCCTGGGAAACAGGAGCATCTAGCCATTCCTCTGACCACAGAGCACTGCTGAGAACATGGGCCACCGCCTACACACACACACACACACACACACACACGCCATTTCAGATATGTATTGAAAATACCATATACAATGATTTCATGTATGTAACTGTATTGATTAAAAAAAACTTATTATTAACACTATTTTTATTAATACAATATTTCTTTCATTAGTACATTCCATTATAACATAGAACATACACATTCTATAAATTCTTTAATACAAGTACATCTTTATAATATTGTTGTTAAATGTTGAGTGCAAGTCCATCCAAAACTGCATATAAACAATATGATAGGAAAATATACCTCTCTTTGCAAACACAAATACACATTAGAGAATTTAGTCATATAAAAAAGCACAGGCTGTGATCTACAGAGATGTGAAAAAAGTAATCTGATTAAACGAGTCATTCTTTACCACATACTCCACAAGCGGGCGAGGGCAATAGTTTGAATTCACCAAATCTCGTGTAAACGCCTATAAGAGACTTTGGACGGGTGTATTAAATAACACTCTCTGCCACCATCATGGGCACCAACACAGGGAACATCTGTTAGACTGGTGTTGCCTCCCCCGAGTACAGTTCCAGAGAATCTATGGAAGTTGTTCTGGTGGTTCATTGTGGCCGTACGAGACAGCTTATTAAGAATGATTAATTATTTATGTCAGTTTTAACTTTGTTACCCATTTGAATGTAAAAATGCCTATGTTTGGGTTTGAGGATTTATATACTATATGGACAAAAGTATTGGGACACATCTTTTATTCAGGGTTTGTGCTATGCCCCTTATTTCCAGTGATGGGAAATCTTAATGCTACAGCACACCAAGACATTTGGACAATGCCATGCTTCCAACTTTGTGGACACAGTTTGGGGAAGAACCTTTTCTATTCCAGCATGACTGTGCCCAGTGAACACAGTAAGCTCCATAAAGACATGGTTAGATGAGTTTGGTGTGAAAGAACTTGACTGGCCCACACAGAACCCTGACCCCAACCCCGTCCAACACCTTTGAGATTAACTAGATCAGAGATTGTGAGCCAGGCCTTCTCGTCCAACATCAGTGCCTGACCTCATAAATGCTCTACAGAATGAATGTGCATAAATTCCCACAGAAACACTCCAAAATCTTGTGGAAAGCCTTTCAAGAAAAGTGGAAGCTGTAATAGCTGCAAAGAGTGGATCAGCGCCATATTAAAGTCTATGTATTTGAATGTAATGATATTAAAGTCCCTGTTGGTGCAATGGTCAGGTGCTCTAATACAATTGTCCATATAGTGTAGCTAGTAATGGAAGCTTACATACCACTAATTAGCACTATACTAACCGCATGTCTAAATTATTACTTGCCTCAGGGTAAGTAATGTCCAAGAGACTTGCTTCTGTGGTTACTTACTGGATGACAATGTTTTGATGCATTAGCACTTTAAAGCTCCATTTATGCATTACTGAAGTTGGCATGCTTATGATCAGTATTGCTAGACAACACAATAAAATAGAGAAATACTACATTTTCCCCTGCTCTCCTTCAGCAACCTGAAAGATGCAAGGCACATTTCAGAGTTAACGTTTACCTTTTTAATAGTGATGACTCCATATGTGTTGCTGGCATCAGCATTAATATCAAAGTAGTCCCGTCCATCTCCATCGATAATGGTGTATTTCATTTCAGCATTAATGCCCACATCACTGTCTTTGGCTTGGATTCGTCCCACCACTGATGCCACTGGACCTGACTCTAAGACAGTCATTTGGTACAGCTCTGAGGGGAAGGGAAGTCAGAAAAAAGATAAAATATTAAAGACTGTATAATTAAGTAATTGCACAGTGCTAGAAATGAGCACCTTTGCTTAGTAAAACCCTGTATTGTTGCCACACTTTTCTGCCAATAGAGGGAGCCAGATTTCTTTTATTTTACATGCTATATTGATCCTGGAGGAAATTACTTTTGTCCTCTGCATTTTACCCATTCACCTGAGTGAAGCAGTGAGCAGCCACCAGTGCCGCCTGGGAAGCAGTGTATGGAGATGGTACCATGCTCAAGGGTACCTCAGTGGTGCCACTGGCAATCCTGGGATTTGAACTCACAATCTTCCATTTGTAGGGGCAACACCCTAACCACCAGGCCACCAGCTGCCAAAAGTATATAATATATATAATAATATAATAGTTTTGGGATAAGATTCTTGATGGAGAGGAAAATTCAGGAAGAGAAAATAGTGCCCAAAGGAAACTTAGTTATCTATTTATTTATTTGGAATTACTATTATTTAACTTTTATCTACATTATTGGAAAAACCCTTGTAGTTTCACTGGTCCTTTAACATTTTTTAGATAGAATGGTTCAGTCTTAGTTTGCCAGATATCTTCTTTTGGCTTGACAAGTCCGCAGATTTATACCTGTTGTTGTTTGTACAGTGCCTATTGTCCAGTTAAACTAACTCAGATTACCAACAAATGCTAAACAGAAAATGCAGTTTGTGACAAATAACAGCAGGTTGCTTCTCAAGATCAAAAAAATCTGAAGCTGCTTAACTTATCTAACCTCCATGTACCTCTGTAAAAGCATCAAATCCACCACTCCTCAGGCCATGGGTGTATTCTGCAGTGCTTTTTATACCTGTTGTGGTATGTATGCCACAGAAATGACTGCAGATGTTAAAATGTGCTGATTCCAGTTGTTTTTGGTGGAAAAAAACCCTTTTCCTCGCAGTTTTTGCACATGCTGGAGAGCGTGATGATGTATTTTGTGAGTCATGGAGGGTCTACAGCATTACCTGAACATGTTTCATTTCATGGTCTTGCGCTTTTGTGTGTAGTTCACCATGATTAGGGGAGCAGCCTGGGAGTTGAATGGGTGGCTAGTCTAATGTGCTCAGTATTAGGCCACATCCAGACAGTTTTTAGATACATCTGCTCAACAATTTTTATGCACTATTTTATTATATCTTGTTTTTTATTTCACCCTCACTGGATGTTTACTATGATGCTCATTTTGAGCACGACACAAACATTTTAAATATTTTACATGATGTTAATCTACTGTTAATTGATGAAATTTATTCTATGCTCCCCTTACTTTAACTGTAGTTGATTTATAATGCTAGTAATATGTGTTTGGTGTCTGAAGTTTGGGTCTTTGATTTTGCACAAGGAATCATTTCAACAGCTGGTAGCATGGACGTATTTTCATTATTTAAAACCAAGAACATTTTAGGATTTCAGTGTTTCTTGGACAGTTTGCATTTAGGTTATTATATGTAAAGTGTGACCCATCATATTGTTGTGAGTAATGGTCTTACTCTGAGTGAATTTGGGCGGACTGTCGTTGACGTCACTAAGTGTGATGTTGATCGTGGTTGTTCCCGCCAGACCACCCAGCTGACCATCCATATCTTTAGCCTGAATAACCAAGTGATATTGCTCTCTGACCTCACGGTCCATTTCAGCCAGAGACACACACACTTCGCCTGTAGGGAGAAAGAGACAGACAGACACACACACACACACACACACACACACACACACAAAGAAACTTAACAGTAGAAGTTCTCAAAATTATGAATGTCAGATGGATCTCCTTATTTCAAATACAGGTGATCAGACACAACATACTTGGTGTATTAAGTCTGCTTCTTTAAATATGCACTGGTGCTATAAGGCTGATGTAGTAACAAGTAATAGAAGCGTTTATCCCACAAGTTTTATTTGTTTGTTTGTTTATACACATGGTGCCTGCCGTGTCTAGTGGAAGCCCAAAATTTTACCATCCGCTTTTATCAATAAACTACTTCTACAACTAATAATAATAGCAATAGCAACACTAGGTAGAATGTTCATTTATTGCTTGAATTAATATGGTTATTTTTTTAAAACAGACTGAGATTTAGTTAACAGCTGTTTAAAGCTGTCTCTCTCTTTCTGGATGTCTATCCTAAAACTACATTATTTGTTCTTCAGATTCTATGCACACTGATGAAAAATACACAAAAGGATGACTTTTGTACCTGTTTTTGGATCCACAGAGAAGTAAGGCTGTCCCTCCAGAATGCTATAAACCACCCGTGCACTGTTACCATATGATGGGTCATCAGCATCTACAGCTGTCACTTGGAGCACATAAGTGCCTATGGGAAGAGAGAAAGAGAGAAATGATGACAATTAAAGATTTAAGTTATAATATACTAACAGAGCATCTTCTGCTCAATCATGTGAGGGAAAAATAATTTAAGCAGGCTGTGTTTTAAACATTTAAAGGAACAGTTAAACATTTTTCTGACTTTCCTGGTCTTTAAAGAAATTGGATCACTTGTATTTAAGAAAAAATACAAAGGTATAAGCCGGTAAGTGCTTAAAAAAACTAGACTGGATTTATTCATAAGATGGATTGAAAAGTGCTACTGATGGCTTCATACAAACCTGAGAGATCTAAAGTTATGCTTCTAAGGAAAAACAGTCTAGTTCTTAGCCCTTATTGTGGAAAAAGCATTCTTACAACATTGTTTAAAGATTAAAGCACTTTTTAGGTCACATGTTAGGTATTTTTTAATGTGAAAATAAACAAATAAACACAAAGTCCTATGGTTTTTCAAGAAACTCCAGTAACATACCATTCAGAGACATTCACAGGTTAAAAACTGTAACATCCTCATTAAAGCATATGTTAATTTAATGTGAGTTTCACATATGTGCAGTGAATCAATAAAAATCCTATAAAATCCTATAAAATCCCAAAACCCACCTCTGTTATCTTCTAACCACAGAACCCACCACTGTTATCTTCTATCCACAGAACCCAACAATGTTAGCTTCTAACCACAGAACCCAACAATGTTAGCTTCTAACCACAGAACCCACAACTGTTAGCTTCTAACCACAGAACCCACCACTGATATCTTCTAACCACAGAACCCACTACTGTTACCTTCTAAAGGCAATTCCAAGCTAGAGGAAATTATCTTAGCAAGGCTAACATGTAAACAAACTACTTTCCAAGCACTTTACAGATTTTGTGCAATGGTGGTCAATGGTCTTTTGGTGCAAACAAGCTTAAGTTGAATATGTATGTTCTGATCTGTTTTAACATTGTAGTGTAGTGTGTGTGGTTAACATACCAACAGGAGACATCTCTGGTATGGTTGCCGTGTAAGGTCCATTCAGGAATTTTGGCTCATTATCATTGACGTCTTGAATCTTCACAATAAACTCTGACTCAGGCTCCAGGGGATGTCCAGTCTCGCGGTTTCTAGCTTGGGCCCGGAGAACATACTGGGACTTCACCTCACGGTCTAACCGCCTGATGGCATGGAGATCACCCGTGCTGTCATCCAGAGTGAATGTAGTACCTGCACCTTCACCCGACAAAATATATTTAATGGAGCCATCACCTGTATCCATATCCGAATGCAGCTGAAACAGACATTGAGAAAGGTCAGAGCAAAGGGAAAGCTACAGTTACATAGCGATGACATGAAATACAAGGTTACTACTACAGTTTTAAAGGGCATGTAGTATTTCTGCTTTTTGAATGAAATGTTTCATGTAATGTGTAAATGAGTTTCAAAAGTACAGTGTTTAGTGCCTGTTCCATATGTTGAAACTAAGCTAAAAAGCTAATTACAAATTGATCATTATTTCTGTATAATTGTCTGTTTCTGTTTGACTGACCATTCCCATTGAAGAGACTGATGAAGGTGATTTACTGCACATGTCAGATCTCCCAGAGATGTTTAACTGGGGTTAAGAATCCATGACTACAAAGGCCGTAGTCTATGATTCAGGTTATTTTCGTTCACATCAAACCATTCACTGAACCCTGGATCAGTCCAGTTGTATTGATTTACAATGAGCAAAATGCCCCACACAGTGTAATTTTAACAGTATTGCTGTCAAGTTGGGGTCAAGCATTGGATAGACAGTTTTTGCTGATCATGTCCTGCTTGGACATTTGTAGTCACCTGAGAATAGGTGTTCTTCTGTTTCTCCTTACATATCACAATAATGCATGAGTATTGTGGACAGTAAATGTGTTCTTTTAAACACAAATTTAATCATATTTTATGATGCCTTTCCCATTGATTGAAATGCAGATGGCACTTTATTTGCTGTGACTGAAGCTCTAGCCATTTGTGTCTCAGTAACAAATCTCTTTTTCCCCCCGTTTTCTACCCAGTTTCGCCTCCAGTTCTGCCTAGAAAATTAACCATTTTAAGTTATTTTCCTCTTGGAATTTCTGAAGATGCTGGATTGTTGGCAGTTCAGAAATTCATTATATGGACAAAAGTTTTGGGACCTTTTTTTAGGGTTTGGGCTAGGCCCCTTCCAGTGAAGAGTACTTTTAATGTTTCAGCAAACCAAGACATATTGGACAACGCCATGCTTCCAACTTTGTGGACACAGTTTGGGGATGAACCTTTTCTATTCCAGCAGGACTGTACCCCAAAGCAAGCTCCATAAAGACATGGTTGGATGAAATCGGTGTGACAGAACTTGTCTAGCCCACACAGAGTCCTGACCTCAACCCCATCCAACAACTTTGGAATGAACTGGAACGGAGATTGGCCTTCTCATCCAACATCAGTGCCTGACCTAATAAATGCTGTACAGAATGAATGTGCACAAATGACCACGGAAACTCCAAAATCTTGTGGAAAGCCTTCCAAGAAGAGTGAAAGCTGTTATAGCAGCAAGGGGGAACCAACTCCATATTAAAGTCTATGTATTTGAATGCAATGTCATTAAAGTCCCTGTTGGTGTAATGGTCAGGCGTTTCGAAACTTTTGTCCACATAGTGCATGTGCCGACTGGCTTTGTGTGGCTCGGCTGAAGCGTATGGTAGTCATTACCTAGCTAAAGAGTACACATTTCCTTGAATAAATTGGGGACAAATTTGGGTTCATACTAAATGTGTAATGGATACTCACATTTTACATGTGTTGAGTTAAATCATGTTTTCCTGTATGAAGTCCACTTTCATACTGCAGACTGCTTTATGTAGTGAGAATGTGCCGTTATATGGCACCTGAGGAGTAATTAGAGCACAATAATACAGCAATATAGCTCATATAGTAACACATCTCTGACCATGGATAGAAACTGGATTGACTTTAATGTAGTCAGTACTGATATTTTGGATTGGATTGATAAAGCCTTAACAGTTATCATGTCCTTGATGGGTCTTCCTTACCTTTCCAATGTAAAGAGGTTTCTGTTCCGTGTACTCCTCAAGAACAAAGAACTGGTTCCAGACCCATCCCCTCTTCACTCTACTTAGAGATGACATTCTCAGATCCTTCTCCTCGTTATCTCCCAGCAGGCTCTCAGTCAGGGTCAAATAGATCAGTACCATGATGGTCATGGTTAAGTTTCTTCTGTTTGAAAACACGCCTGGCATGGCAGTGAAATAATCTCTCAGATCAGTTTGGAAAAGTCCAGAGAAATCCTCAAACTCAGCTGCCTCTGATATCAAAATTCAACCTGTTAAAGCACACAAGTGTTATACTGTTAAACAATGCACTCTATTCATCAGAAATGTTTTTCAGCCATTTTTATGAAGAAATAGAAATTGAAATAGAAATGATGTCAGAAATGTTCTTTGCGCTGGAGCTACACGGCTAGTATCCTGGATACAATATAATTTTATTAAGCAATATATTCTATTAACATGCATAAAACGAATGAATTCATAATGCATTTAGAATGCATCTTGATAAGGCAAACTGTGCTGTAATGCGTGCTCATTCTTTATGTAATTATTCTGGTAATATGCTTTGATTAGGAGATTAGAGAGAATCCCGCACACTGACCAATGCACAAGCAATTACTTATTTATAAAAATTACAACGTTTCGGTCTAAGACCATTACAAGGTAAATATTTACCTGATGTGTGGGATTCTTTCGAATCTCCGGATTTGTGACCTTTGATTATTTCCAACGCACCTACCCGCAAAAAAAGAGGTGTGCAAAAAGTTCTCAAATATGCTTTATTTAAAACTTTAAAAACTGCATTTCATTAGAATGAAATTTACCCCCTCAATACCTGTTTTATTTCACTGCTACTCCTAAAATGGTGTAATAATGAGTGTTTCTGCTCTATTCGTTTTGCTCTATGGTTTTAACTTGATTGTTCGCTCTTTGTTTAGCCCTGTGCTTCTTGCTCAGTGTTCATGTTTATATAGTATACTCTCCTGTTTCTTTTTGCTTTATTTTATTTCATTTTGCTAGTCCCTGTGTTAGTTCAGTGTTCAGTTAGTTTCTTCTTTAGTTTCCTGTTTCTTGCTCTTTCTTGTTCTTTCATTAATCCTGCTTCTGACAAGCCATCCTGCTGCTGACAAGTGCGCAGCGCTCTACGTCTCAGCTGCAGTCTGGCAGGGGAAGAGTGGGGGGAGCGAGACGAATGATTTGGAAAAGCGGGTGATACACATCCCCCTGCTATAATGGTTCTGGTGCCCATGGTTTACACTGTGTGTTGTTGTGGGTTCATGCACGACTATTAGGGGCCACTTTACTTTAATACATTTCTGATTGCTGTTATATCCTTCTCCACTCTCATGTCTTTTGTGTTTTATGAGTCTTCACAAGCCTCCTGAACATTTATGGGTTTTTTTATCTGGAAAAAGATATAGCAACACAGTTAGGCACAGTTTATTGCTTAAACCACATTTTCAGGTAATGTAGGACAATGCTTTTAACATATAGGAAACATTTGCATTAACCCACCAAAAACAGTAAAATGATGTGTAAAGCAACAAAAATAAGCATTTAAGATGTTTTGAATGACTTTTTATCTGGAGTAAGTATTCTAAATGTAGTCTTATTAATAAGTTAAAAATAACTTAATAGTATTTTTTATTTTATTTTACATGATCCTAATACACTTTTGTATTCTGGAAATTTATTTCCAATACTTGATACATTACATTAGTATCTATTTGCTCACAAGTTATCATTTTTAAACATCAGAAATCATTAACCATAAGAGTTTGTCATAGTACAGTGTCCACATAAACAAGTCTATTTCAGATTATGTAAGTCAGCAGCATAACACGCTAAATATATATTCCATGAAAACACAAAAACTGTCCTGCCAGAAACTGTTTCAGTTTCACAGAAGTCCTTGTTTTGTAAATTTATTCTTGCTTTAGAGAAACCTCATTTAAAAGTAGTTTGTAAAACTACTTCAAAAACCTCCTAAAGACTCATCTGTTCAGAGAGCATCTCCTCTCGTAATGCATCTATCTTCTTGCACTATTACTACTACATAAAGAGTTTAGCACTTAGAACTGTCCTCTGGTTCTCACACTGTTCTGAAACTTGAGCATTTCCTTGTATTGTAAGTCACTTCAGATAAAAGTATCTTCCAAATGAATGAATGAATGAATGAAACAAAGGACAACACTTCCCAACAAAAAATGGAAAAGTTGGTAAAAAAAAAGCAGAAAACTGTATCATTATTAGACACGTGGTCATTTCATCCACCAGAGAATAGCGTGCTACAATGACAGTGACAGCAACACAATGACACCTTTGCCACTTTTGACCTTGAGTCACTTTTACTCCTTTTTTCTTCAAATCATATAGAAGCCATCTGTTCATTTTGCATCTTACAGACTGGCAGGAGTCTTTTTTTCACGATAAAGAATGTGTGTGGGAGTGGGTGGGCCACCACCAAAGGGCTCTAGAAGAAGAGAGTGTGAAAAAAACCCCTCTATTATTCTCTGCTGACTTCATTATCATGACTCCATTATTGTTTAGTCTCACACTGCATTGTACTCTTAACCTTCACTTCATCTTCACTAAAGACGCACAAGAGCTGTTCTGCTTAGGAGGAGGAGGGCCTTGGGTTCTTTTTTGTCCCGCTTCAGTGAGTTTCAGATCATTGGGACCCTGGAACATTTTACACTCTTAAAACGATTTTCCAAGTCAAAGCCTTTTCAGAATATTGAGGTTCAAATCTCATCTCCTGTATTTATAAGCATTTTGTCATAACAAGCTGGCTTGCTATATTATTGAGGCGGCTAAACATTTAATACATCTTTCAGTGCCTAATCTTGTAGCTTTTTCTTTTCTTTATAAAAGAGCAGGTGGTACATGTGTATCACCCTACGCATGAACAAAGGGATGAAGGACATAGCAACTCATGGAGGAGAGAAATCCATTCTTATCACAAAGTCAGTGGAAATTACAATAAAATCAGTTGAAAAAGTACATTTTTCAATGTCAAGGTGAAAACGTTCCACTTGTTTGCTGGCAGTACACACTTTCTGTATACTACAGTATATGTTTGAGTTCTGCAGAGTAGATCTGTGTAAAACAGTTTGTCTTTCAGTATGTATTTTAGTACTACTGTGTATAGTTGAGTAATACAGAGTGCATCTGAGTGCTACAGGGTGTATATTTTAGTATTACAGAGTACAGTTGAGCACAATGGAGTGTATAATAGTACCTTGGAGTACTACAGTGTGTATTAACATACTGAAGCTCATATCTGAGTACCCTGTAAGTCTTAAGGAGAACATTAAGTGCTATAGAGAGTGTGTTTGTGTCCTGCAATGTATCTGAACACTGCAATGTGTATTTGAGTACTGTGGTGAATATTTGTGTATTGCAGTGGGTATTTTAGTGCCACACTCTCTCAACCCCTTTACTAAGCAAGGTTTCCTAAAGATGCAGGCAGAATGAGAATGAGATGTGCTAAACAATATGTTCCTTTAAGCTTCCTCCAGCAGCTGCAAGCACACACACACACACACACACACACACACACACACACACACAAACATGCACACACACCCATATTACTTTAGCTTCATATATAAGCAGTCTAATAATGACTTACAATTGCATTTCTCTGTGAGATAGGATTACAATAAGACTACAATAATTCCATTAAAAAAACCTCACCAACGGTAATGCAGGCTGTTCTCACAAATGACTTGCATTTTTCTCACACTCAGAACTGAAAACCTGGCTTGTTTTCGTTCCATTGAGAATTTGAATGGCTGGTCTCTGTGTGTGGTATTGCATATCATTACCCCAGGCTGATTTCACACCTAGCATGACCATATCCTTCGATCGCTGTTGCCTAAATAGAGGTTTATAGAGGTCGGGGGCTGTGGAGGGACCCACACACATTGCTGGGTTTCATGGCCAATTTGTTAACCACAATTGATTTTGCATGGTGCCCAATCTCACCACTGCAGAGCCAGTTCATATCTTTGACCTCTGTATAGTTTCTCAGCTTGAATGGCAGAGAGATGTTTATTTTCTAAAGTTTTTGTCTTTAGCACTAGAGCAACATGTAGGTTGCCTGTAATGGAGGTGTATAGCCCAACAATTCATCACACCTTGCTATCTATAAAAATAATCCAATATACAGACAGGCTTCAAGATGACTTGTACCGCTATTTTGACAGCATAATTGTTCTAGCTATCAGTTTGTCCATGAGACACCAAAGCAATGACTAAGAATTGTCACCGACTAAGGCCAACTGACTGCCTTTTTGAACTCACAATTGTCACTTATTTCTGGTGAAAATTTGCACTAGAACACACCACAGTTTAGACTCTAGACCTAGTGTGTGAAACACGGTCAGCTTGGCACTGTAAAAGTATCATCTGTACAACATTAATAAATAAACCTTCCAAAATGTGCAGACATTGTAACATTGCAGTAACTGCTTCTTCGTTCCATGACCTCCTATTGACCTGTGTTAGTCACAAATTAACTGGAAGAGGCTTTGCCTTTAATTTCACACTCCAGAAACCCTGAACCTGTTGGGTTTCCCATTAACATCCACATTCCTCACCTCATGTTCTTAGCTGTCATGAGTACAGCATGAAGTGAGATGTGAACAACAAACACAGTTCCACATAGACAAGTCCAATGTGTCTTGCAATGATATAAAACATGTTTGATTTCAAAAGTTTGCTTCTTTAGTTTTACACTGAAGTCCATGCTCCAATGACCAATTGTCATTGCTCATAACTCTTGCTAAATTAATAGACTTGCTTGTGTGGTTTATGACATTGTGGCGTCTCGCTATATGTGAAAATGGACAAAAATTTATGGTCTATCTGAAACCAACCATTTTGAAGCCTAAATTTTGTCCATACTCCTGATCTTTTTTTGCAGAACAGTATGTAACACTGTTGTAACACTGAGTTGTAAATCACATAATAATCACACAAACTGGTGGGGTAAAACTTTCCCTTACTAGTTAGCTAGTAGCTCCAGTGTGAAACTATATAAACAAATATGAGACACCAAACTTGATTGGCTACATTTGTGTGTGTGTGTGTGGGGGGCGGGGTATGGGTTGGGGTGGAATTAGAGTGTTTTTCCTCACAAAACCATTTAGACCATTCTGAGCATTTAGAATGTCATGGTTCACTGAGTGACTAAACTGGTCATTCTTCCTCTCCCTCTCTCAATTTGTTACTTTAGCTTTCCCTCAGTACTCTTGTCACTTATGAGCAAATTTAATCAGCCATTCATGCTATGTCGTGATGCGTGGCTATGATGTCACAGTGCATCAGTGTCATGCACCTCTACACTGTTAAATCTCTGTTCCCTTATATCCACAAGTGGTCTCAGGCAAACATTAGTTATTGCGTACTCTCAAGTTATATTTTTCCATGTTTCCCACCTAATGGTGGAGCAAGCTGAATGCTCGCAGCTGGAGTCCATTTAAAACAAAACACACCATCTAATGTCCAGGGAGACATGCATGCTTCTTCAGAACTGCTTGCATGTCCAGGGAGACATGCATGCTTCTTCAGAACTGTTTGCAAGATAGCATAGAGTATTCCCCCATTGTCTTGCACACAGAAACACCACTGTTATACCAGTAACATTATCACTATGGCAACACTATGGCATTGCTGCATGCTGCTGTCGGTGGCATACCATTGCATGGCTCCTCTTGAGGCACGGAACAACAGGTCATTCAATGCCAAGGCGGTTAGGTACTGTGTGTTTGGGCTAGCTATTCTGAGCATGAATAATGTTTGTCACTTTATCCTGCACTGCTGCACCACAGCAAAGCAAGAAAAAGTTTAGTGCTTCAGAAGGAATTGGG
>JBBJLS010110158.1:0-18963 GCA_037577275.1 Bryconaethiops microstoma
GTGCCTGAGGTTTAATAAAAAACGCATGCAAGTCTATTGCAAATCTAATATTACTCATAATTCAAAAAGTTGATGTGACTGAAGTTGATCCGAAATCAACATGAAAGAAAGGTTTAGAAAAGTGTGTTGTGGTTTCTGATGATTACAAAAAATTTTTTTGTTGACATGTGTGATTGTTCACAGAAACCCCTGCAAATTTACAGAAACCGCAAATAACCTTTTTTGTTTTTTTCATGGCAGTATATAATTTTTCATGCATTTTAGTGTTAAATTATTAAGCAAAATATAATTTAAAAATTTTATAGCATAAATAAAATTAGAAAAACACAAAGCAGCTATATACGAAAGCTCGTCTTGGGATGGTGAAATTCCGCTGTACTCAGAGGCGGGAGGTTTGAAAATAGCCAATCCGAGAGTATTATTCATTTGTCCTTGCTGTTGATTGTGACGCGTCTCTGGCAGCTGCAGTCCAGCATTCCCGCATCAGAACAGTTTCCTGCCTGGAGCATCTCGAGTTCACCCTTCCATTTGTATTTTTAAGGGTAATGTATTAAGCTGAATTTAAAATGAAATTAAAGTGTTTTGGTAGCATATTTCAGGGTGCTTCTGGAACGTAACCCCTGCGAATTTCGGGGGTCGACTGTAATGGTATATGATGGTGTTCTGTAAACATTCCATGACTGAAAAATGCTTGAAAAGCATTGTTGTTTTCCAAGAACTGTCTAGTTCTTCACTGTAAAGCGTTCTCTCTCTCACGCACAGGCTTTAGCGCAGGACTTCAGTGATTACGTGTCCTCGGCTAAGAACAAGATTTCTGAGGATGAGACTCTTTCCACTCTTAAATCTGTGGTGCTCTTCTGCTCAGAAAGCATCCGCGTGAAGAATAAGGTGAGTTTTTACCACTACGATCATCTTGTCATTACTATTAACCGCATCAGATGTCTGGTTCCATTCAACTCCACTGTGAACAGGTGAGTTTCACACCAAACCCACTCTGAACCGCGGTTTATACCTTAAACAATGATGGTGTTTTCCGATTATCCCTGTGGGATTTGTTACGGTAATGGTGGTGCCAGGGAAGATAAACTGAGTCCAATGTCCTTCATTTTCCTACCTGAATGTATGTGCGTGTGCGCGTGTGCGTGTGTGCGTGTATGTGTTTCTCTGACAGGATGGTGGATCCACACACTCTCGCAGTTTGTTCATGAGGGCTTTGCCTGGCAGGCTCCTCTCTGAACTGTCTGATATTTGTAAGCTAATGGTAAGTCTTTGCTCTTTACCTTTGGTTAAGTTTAGGGCTGTTTAGTGCTCAGATTTTTTCAGTACTGATACTGAAATGATACCATGACGTTTATATTGGTTCCTGAATGTGCCTCCTGTTTATTGGCTCACTGGGCACAATGAAATGGAATTACACAAAACTCTGTAGTATTAAAACAATTCAGTTGGCTCCGTTAAAGTACTGAATTTCAACACCCTGATTACTCATTTAAACACATGTACAGTAATTCCCCTCTTGAAAAACTGCGTTGTTGTGTTTTGGTAAAAAAAAAAAAAAAAAAGCCTAAAAATGCCCTACATATGCTCCCAAAACACTCTAATTTCATTTTAAACTCAGTTTAATACATCACCCTTAACAAAAATATGAAGGTAAGCTCATGCAGACTGTACTGTAATTCATGCACAGGCATTTTCTTTGGTATGTGCTGTCGTTTTCTTTGTTATAAACAGGTAAATACAGTAATAAATTAGTGTAATTTTTTTGTAATAAAAATACAGTAAAATGTAGAGGTTAATAACCAATAATTTTTACATCAATAATTTACTGTTCATCAGCCGCGCGTCTTATTAAAGCAGACGTTGGACGGCGACTGAGCTCAACAGCCTCTTTTAATTTAATTTACAGTAATAAAACTACTGGGTTTTAAGAAGATCAAAACGAAAAACAAGAGAAACACTCAAGATGAGTCGGGGGCGGACCGGCAATCTGTGTGTTCTGGAAAAGAACGTCTGTCTGATGCACGGCGGCCATCGGCCTGTCTTTCTCGGCCCAAACGCAAACTCTGCCAGCTGGGGAAGAAACTACAGACTGTGTTTTAGTCCCAGTCCGCCGCTGCTCTGAGTGCAGCATATTTAACCATTTAACCATCCCGAAAGCATTTTCTTTGTGTTCTCACGATAGTACAAAAACATTTATACAGTTATATTTTGTATGGACATGTAGCTGAATTTATGTTCATATTTATGTTACAAAATTAGTTAATTTTTCTTAATAATTTAGAAGTAAAATATAATTTAGAAGTAAAATACGTATACTTTTTCCACTACCTCTACCACTATGACTGTTCTCAATAAAGACAAGAAAGATCAGGATTATATAGACAGTAGTTGTACCTCTTGAATTGTGATCTTTTATTTAATCATTTATTTGTATGTGTAAACAGAATGAAGCATGTGGAAAGGTGATAACTGGACGAAACCTGTCAGTGTTTGTATGTGTACTGGTCAAAAGCTCAGGCACACCTACTCATTAAAGGACCGTCATCCTACATTTTTTTAGTACTTTAAATGTTTTCTCCTGAATTCACATTATAATCTGTGTGCAGGTTTATTAATTGATAACAGTCATAATTCATTCTTACACAACCATTTTCCAACCTTTCTTTGTCCCTTAAACAGGACATTTTGCTATTCTCCCATTAAGACGGCTATATGTAAATTACCCTGTATTGTGCCTCATTCAGAAAGCAATTCAGGCTCAAACACTTGTCGTAACTGAAATATTTGTGCTCAGTGTTAAATTTTCATAGGCTGAATTGGTGGATATATGTAAATAAGCTGTGTTGGTTTTTGTGACATCACAATAGTTAATTGAACACAGAGTGTCTTTGCAGCCTAAAATATATAAACGGACTGTTTGAATAGGCAGTGAATGGTTCATTTGGAGACTTTAACTTTGGGTAATATATCAGACTTCTAATTCACAAAAGTGAGTAAATTTCAGTTTCTTATGATATAGGATATTTAAGGTGTGGCAGGAAACAGTGGCAGGGGTTTATAAAATATATCTGTTGCAAATTTTTACTCTCTTGGATCAGTGTGACCAAAACATGATATTTGATCGATACATGCATTAAGTATTCTGGTAATGTGAATTAATCATTTGATCATTGCACATCAGGTGTTTCTGGACATCTAGCTTTTCAAAATATTTTTCATAAATAAATATGTGTTCTTTATTGGTTTGTTATAACCTGTTACACTGCAAGTTGATTAGATTTTTTAGCTGTTTGGTTACAGTTAAATGAAGGTTTTTGTTTTGTTTTTTTTTTTTATCTTTTGCTGATTTTATATGGGAAAATAAATACACATCCTCTACGATTTGATGCTCAATCATTGTTTACTTACTAAAGTTTACATTATTTTTAAAAGACCTGTGCAAATGTAATGGCACATTTCACCTTTTATGTTTCATTTTTTCCTAATATGTTCAATATGTTCCCAAAACATATAAATAAATCAAAGTTGTGCAATAAAATGTTATAAAAACGCCATATACAGGTGT
The DNA here is from genome assembly GCA_037577275.1 of Bryconaethiops microstoma. Lineage (NCBI taxonomy): Eukaryota > Metazoa > Chordata > Actinopteri > Characiformes > Alestidae > Bryconaethiops > Bryconaethiops microstoma. The sequence goes on from JBBJLS010110158.1 coordinate 3,566, forward strand.
GTTTCCTGTAGAAAGTGTATATTTATTTTCACAGAAAATGACAGGGCTGTTTGAATGTTTGTAGTGTGTGTGTGCTTTCAGCAATAAAGGAAACTGTGAAGTTATTTGGGCAGAATCTGCTCTCCAGACTAAGAGAAGACACTTTGATGGGCTTGAAGCTGTGTGATGAAGCTGCATGTATCCGGAGATTTAGTAGGTAGCTGCATTATGTATGTGTTTTGCTCACTTCGTTGAAGATATCAGTGAAAATTAAACATTACTGTGGAATGTTCAAGAGAAAGCATGATATTCTGAGACGTTTGACAGACAGCACATATACGGAAACAGTCTCTGTTTAGCTTTAAGCACTTCTTGGCTTATATATCAGGAGGTTAAACACTGGTCACTCAGATCTGACACAGCATCTCCTGTCAAGCAACTCATGCAGGCTGTTTAGCTCAATGTTAAACAAGGCCTGCAGTGTAAATACACACTGCAGCTTTTGGTGGCTTGTTCTCGCTCGCTCTCTCTCTCTCTCTCTCTCTCTCTCTCTCTCTCTCTCTCTCTCTCTCTCTCTCTCTCTCTCTCCCCTTCTCTCCCTCTCTCTCTCTCTCTCTCTCTCTCTCTCCCCCTCTCTCCCTCTCCCCCTCTCCCCCTCTCTCTCTCTCTTACTTCTCCCTGTTTTCTTGTCTATGTTGTTGTTTACATTCTCCATATGTCTTTGTCTATCTGTCTATTCCATATGAGTTAGTTTTGGACTTGGCCCCGCCCCATTGTTATCCTGTTCACCTGCATCTTGTTCCTGTCTCCTCCCCTGCTCAGGTGTTTCTCATTTGTTTAGTTACTGTAAATAAATAGCCCATGTTTTCAATCTGGTTTTGTTGGTTCTTTGTTTTTTTTTCCTCTCAGTTTTTCTCGCTCTGTGTTTTGCCCAAGCTTATGTATGTATTTTACACACCAATCTCTTTTTACTTTCTTTACTTTCTTCAGTTTATTAGTCTGTTAGTTTCTTGTTTAGTCTTTTTTTGTTATAAAAGTCCTGTTTGCGATTACATCCAGCTCCATCACGATGTCTCTACATGAGAAAATGTAAAAGATACCTTACTGATTCACACTGGGCTGTTCGTTGGAATGTGCTACATGATACTTAGTTTACACTGAAAATGCAACACTACTGATCTGGACTGAAGCCAATTGCCACAAGCCAGCTTGATGACAACCATGAATTTCCCACCATGCAACTGTTAGCAGGACTATACTTCATCTGGCAGGCCATGAGATCCTTGCATACAAACAAATTAAACATTGAATGTTACTCATACTCTAAATTTAGATTTTTTTTAAACTAAAGTATGGTACTTTTTAGTATGTGGTACATGTGTGTTACAATATCACATTGTTAAATTGACTTTTGGGCAACATTCCGTAAAACTTGTCCAACCTAGCAACAGTAGTTATGAATGAATGTGTGGATGAAGTTGGGATGTCAATAGACTTAAGATAAGGTCAGTGTTTAATACTGCATGTCAAATTCCCCTTTTATTTCTGACCACAGAGTGCAAATCATTAAAAATGAGTATACAGAACTTGAGAAGCGTTTTGCCTTTGCTCCATTTTACATGACAATTCCCAACCTGTTATTTTATATTATACTGTTGTGCTGTATAGCTTGTATTCTATTGATCATTCTGCATCTGCTTTCTTCTCTTATGCAGTCCACATTGCTTCTGTAACAATGCAAATTTCCTACCCACGGCTATCTTCTCTTACCTTACCTCTGTGTAAAGTCACAGTTATTTCTAAGTTACTAATTGGAACTCAAGTTGTGTTCTATTGCACTTTTCCTAGTAGGTGGTTAGATTTTCCGACTGGCCGAACTGAACACAGGGCTTTGAACATGAGAGCGAAGTGTAAACTTGTTCTAATCTGCGTCCAGCAGATGTCTTCAGTGTCCCATCTGCTCTTAAGCGAAAGTGCCTTTTGAGCAGAGCTCAGGCAGCAGTGGCTGATGCGCGGCGTGTCTGCGGGCACAGCGGGACGCAGGAGTGGATAATTGTTTTTATTGTGGCCACAGTTGTGCTGATGTGGTGCATTTCCAGCCCACCCTTCCATCAAGTGGGAGAGAGGGAATTAAATGAATCATTAACTCAATCACACGGCCCTTCGGAGTGGCGAGCCCCTCTCTCCGCCAGATGGTGGTGCTCTTGTTAAATGCTGCCTTTAAAAGACGCTCGGATAGTTCAGTCACTGGGGAGCAAGTTGGAGAGAGAGAGTTTATTGCTCTAAATGTGTCCTCTTGGCTGAGCAGTCGCTTTTGTGTTCCAAGGTGTAAAAGCTGAACTAGGGACACCTTAGAGACGCACTCATGGGCTTTTTAAGATCCTGAAGCTGGACTGTGGAGCTGTAAAGCTTAAATGGCTAGAGTCATGTAACAAAAAACATAATGTCATTAATTTAATTTCTGACTGATGGCTTATTGAAATACATAGCAATTTTTGTTGAAAGTGTCCATTCTACATTTTTAATTAATACCATGTTTTTATTTGTAAATAAAATGGATATTTTATCATTTGAATAACTTTCATAGCTTTTCTTAATATTTTAGATTAAAGTTCCTGATTGTCATAGAATTCAATGAGTGGAGAATGAATGAATTCCATCTTAGGCTGATAATGTCATAATGGCCTTGAAGCTGATTGGCTCTTTCTTTCTTTCTTTCTTTCTTCCTTACATCCAATTATTCTTTATTTTTCTTCTCCATCCTTTTTCTTTTTTCTTCCTTCCTTACATCTTTTCGTTCTTCCTTTTTCCTTTCTATTCTTCCATACATATTTTTTCTTCCATACTTGTTTTCTTCCTTCCTTTCTCTTTCTTTCTTTCTTTTTTCTATTACATTTTAATTCTAAAACTCATGTCTGAGAAATATTATTTTAAATGACTTGTAAATGCTGTATCCACTTCTGCAAATCTTATCACATAATTTTCAATTGTGTATAGTGCTGTAATCTGTATTTAGACTGTAGTCAGATCCAGTCTGTATTGTCTTGTCTTGGGATTGGACTTGTCTTGTGTCTCATGAAATTTAGTCTCTCTGATCTAAACTTAGACACGATATTATATATTAATTGATACTGTATTTTGACCACACACTAACTCACACTTAAACAACTGAAAACCAACTCACTGCATGTGTTTGCCTTTAATTTACTTAATCTGCATTCTTCCTTTTTCAAACGTTTGTATCTTGACTTGATCTTGACTAGTCATAGTCTTGGACTTTTCATGATCTCTTTGTGGCCTTGATTTCGGCCCTGATTGTTTATACTGTATTGTGTTGCAAGAACAAAAGCAGGCATGTGAAATTTTGTCATGCTTTAGTTCTTGACATCAAAACAAACTCAAACCTGTTGATTACATAATTTAAATCAAATGCAAACCTATTTATTATAATATTAGGTATAATAATTGTAATTGCTTTTCAATGCAATACATTATGTGCTTAATATATTCATTGTGATCACATAATAGCATTTAAATAGTATAGAAAAATGACAGCAGTAATTCTCGCTGAATTGTGGAGCTGTAAAATAAGGAGCTGACCTGCATTGAAACTTAACACCTAGCGCCAGCGGTTGGTATTTATTGCCAGTTTAATATGAAACAGTAAATGAGGCACACATATCCTGAGCTGTGCTGGTGGGACATTTGTGACATATTTATCAGCAAATCTGACACTTCACATTGACCTTGGGTTTCCTGTGTTCCATGGCACCACCCAGGCTTGTCCCATTCAGTTCCTCCTCCCAGGGCGTCTGAAGCCACCACCACTGTCTTGGTATGTTTCAGAATAGTGCTGTATTACAGCCATAAAGAAGGCAAGTTGATTAACAAAAATATGCTATCAAAAGTCCTGTCTAATTTTGCAGATGATGTAATGGGACTTGGATAAGATGATCAAAAGTAGTTTAATAGTCAGTATGTTATATTTGATTATGCATTTTGGTTGTATCCTATCATCCCCTGATGTGACTGCATCCACAAACACAAACATAGAGAAACAAACACAGAGCAAACTTCAGGCCAGGTATAAAAAAAAAATACGTCTGTCACTGTTTGTTGTGGTTCACTTGTAAATAATCAGCCTGTGAACATGGCATTAAGCTGTCCTTAACCATAAATGGCTTGGTTAGAGCCAGCAACTTCACACCCCCCTGGTAGAGCACCACGCACTGAATCAGAAGATCACCAGTTTTAATCGACAGTGTGAATAGATTTTTTTAAAACGCAAACTTTTTTGGCCTATAAAACTAATGTTTGTGTGTCTCCAAACACTGGTTTTATAGAATTGGCACAATCACACCGCATTTTCTCACAGAAATGCATCTAGTTGCTAAATTGTTCCTCCTGTTCCTTGTGCTTGTTTGACATTTTTAAATCTATAATTCCAAGCCATTAGAGTATATATGTGCTAATGAGATGGAACCAAATTAAAAGTAAAATGTCTTTTACTATGGATACTTGCTCTGCACAGTCAAATTTATGGCTACCGTTTTTCTCATTAACAAGAACACTCAGGTCTGAATCGGAGCGATGCCATCTGCGGGGATACTTTGCTGAACAAAGGGCTTACAGAGAAGACTCTGTGTGATATTTCATCATTCTGTTGTCTTTCCGAGCACAACCTTCTCTTCCTGCAACAAACATCACATCTGTAGCACAGCTGTTGCACTCTTACACCAGGAGGCCTTTTAAAAAGAATGCTTCAGCTGTGAAACCGGAGAAAACGAGAGGAGTTTGACATACACATATGAAACCAATCTGCTGGTTAAAATAAGACAGACTGTTGTTACAATGTTAAAAAAAAAAAAGGAAGCAGAGCTGAAGTTTAAACAGCAACAAACAGCAGGCTGATACATAAACATGCTGAGGCCTCTGGATCAACTTTTGTACAGAAAAAAACAGATGGGAAAAAACAAATATACCACACCATGTTAATATTAACAATGAAGTTTTATTTGATTTTAAGGCATTTGTTGTGATGCACCGTTTATGATCACTGGTTTTACTGGGCTTCAAGAAAGTTGCTCTAGTTTGCCCTCTTGTGGTCATCAGCTGACATGAAAGGTTTTACTGTCATAAAACTTTATTTGACCAATCTCCTAACTTCTTCCACTGTACACAAGTAAATAGCCAACATCACAGAGATTACATTTCCCGGTAATTCAAATAAAATCTTATTAGGTTGTTGCGTTTTACCTTATTAGGTTTAGCGTTCGTGCTGGTGATTGCAGCTTTAACAATGAGCACCTCATTTAGGACCATTAAATTTAAAGATGCCACGGCTCTTGTACATTCTTTCCACGTTGCACATTATGCTCTTTAATAAGGAATCTTTAAAACAGAGCTGCAGGCTCATTCTCCACAGCAAACACATTGAATTTTCTCAAAAGTTTCCATGGACTGGACCCCTGGTGACCTGTTTGTTTAGGTGTGTGCTGATTAGAAGTTCACATGCTGAGATCCAGCCTCCACAGTGCCTGAAACGTGACAAGCCTGCATATCTCTGTCTCTCTCTCTCTCTCTCTCTCTCTCTCTCCCTCTCCCTCTCCCTCTCTCTCCCCTCCCCTCACCTGAACCTCTGAACACAATTAATAGTGCAGTTATTCGAGCCAGCTCCGTACCATGTTGTCTTCATTAGGGTGGCTCATAACACTCGAAGTAAAACTCTCTCCTTTCCGGCCAAAGGCCACTGTATCCACATAGACGGCCCATTTGATAAACACTATACATTTTAACTGTTGCCTCTCATTAGCTGAAGTAGAGTTTAAAAGGCCGGTCATTGGGTTTCTGACTGCCCATATACCACATTTTCAAAAGGCCACTTTTGATACCAGGTAACATAAAACATCTGGTTTTGATGCCATCTAGATTCACAGAAATGACATAAACAGTGGGAAGGGTTAGAACATGGGGGTTTTAATGAGAAGGCGTAGCCTGAGCTGGTTCCTGACTGGGTGTTTGGGGCCACTGTTTATGGCCCATGACTGTGGGAATGATGTCTCCTTTCCTAGGGAGTGACTGACATTTTTGTTGTGTTCTTTTATAGTAGACACTGAGGGCCCCCCAACCCCGAGGTAGCGACTGGTCACTACATTCACAACCAGTGGATGCAGCCCCCCGCATACATTCACAAGAACTCATAACTGCTAAAAACGCAAGAGGGATTTTAAAAGAGAGGACATGGAGAACTCAACAGGCCCCAGTGAGGGCCTACGACTCCACTGCAACATGTCTGGCAGACACAACTTCATCTTCACTTTCATCCCTGTTGTCTACGCTTGCAATTTTGTCATTGGGATGGTGGGCAACATCATGGTGGTGGCGGTCATCTACCGCTACATGAAGCTAAAAACAGTGGCTAATGTTTTTGTGCTCAACTTAGCTGTGTCGGACTTGACCTTCTTAGTAACTCTGCCAATGTGGGCCACTTTCACCGCCACTGGCTACCAGTGGCCCTTCGGAAGCTTCCTGTGCAAAGCTAGTGCTGGACTGGTCATTCTCAACCTGTACACAAGCATCTTTTTCCTCACAGCACTTAGCATGGACCGCTACCTGGCCATTGTGCATCCTGTGCGTTCCAGGCGGCGGCGAACGCTCCTCTATGCCCGAATCACTTGCGTTCTGGTGTGGGCCTTTGCTTTCTTGCTTAGCGCACCAACTGCCCTGAGCCGAGACATCTACAGGATCGAGAACCACGTTAGTACACTATGCGGAATCCTGCACAGCAACGAGCGGCTCCACCTGCTGGTGTCTCTCAGCGTCCTGAAGAGTGTGCTGGGCTTCCTCGTGCCCTTCCTCATCATCATCACTTGCTACTGCTTGATGGGCCGCACCCTGCTCGGCACAAGGGGTCTGCTGAGGAAAAGCTCCCGTTCCCGAGAGGACGAGACGCTGCGTATGCTAGCAGCTGCAGTGCTAGCTTTCTTCATCTGCTGGGCTCCTCACCAGGTTTTCCACTTCATGGAGCTGCTGGCCATGCTGGGAGTGGTGAAGAACTGCCACGTGCTGGACGTTATCGACACCGCCATGCCCTTTAGCATATGCCTTGCCTACTTTAATAGCTGTGTCAACCCCATTCTGTACGGCTTTGTCGGACACAACTTTCGCAAAAACCTCTTGCGGCTGCTGCGCTGCGAATCTGCTTCAGTCAGGGATCATCGTGACATCAGCACAAAGATGACCACTCTGTCTCACAGAGCTTCTGAGTTTCTGCATTTGTCTACTAGCAAAAAGGTCTCAGAGCAAAATGCTAAGACATTGGAGGAGCCAAAAGCCTAGTACAAAAGCTCAGAGCCAGATTCTTTCTCATTTGCCTTTGGGAATGAATATTTGAGTTCAAAAAGCAACTTTATTGGAAGGTTCCAAGAAACAGGAGCTAAAATGGGAAGCTAAAAATGAAACAAGTGCTACACACCTTGTTGCACCCTGCACAGTGATGAGTGGCTCCACCTGCTGGAGTCCCTTAGCATTAGGCTGGGCAAGCTAAGACTCATCTTCATCATCATCACCTGCTACTGCCTAATAGGATGCCTCCTGCTCAGTATCGGGAAAATAGTGTGGAAAAAAGTCCTCGGTGAAGAATTACAAGATGCTACCAATGCTGGCAGTTGCCATGCTAGCACTCATCTGGGTTCCTCACCAGCTCTTCCACTTTATGGCGCTGTTGGCCACACTGGGAATGTTGCAGAACTGTTGTTTGCTGGACATTATAGAGACTAGCATGCCCTTCAACACCTGCTTCACTTTCTGTAAAAGCTGCATAATCCCTTCTCCTTTGGCAGTGGTCACCAACCCTACGTGTGAAGGTTTCCCTTCTTTCAGACTAGCACTAATTCACCACCTAATCCACGTAGTTAATACCTTCCGAAGTCCTAGACTAGCTACATGAGGTGTGTTGGATTTAGGTTAGAGAAATTTGGCATGACACAACTTCACTCTAACCTAAATCAAACACACAGAAGAATCTACTGAGGCTGCTTCTCTGTAGGTCAGCTCCATTCAGGGGCGTGGATAATTATCCTAGCAGTAGCACTGTTTAGATGACTGCTAAAATTGCTTCTCTGTCCCACAGAGTTTCTGAATTACTGCATCTGTCTATAGACAAGAAGGTACCAGAGCATAATCTGAAGACACTGGAAGAATCAAAGGCAGAGTTCAAAGCCTTTGTAAAACAAATAGTCCAATATTACAAGAATCAGAACTCAATTTTAGACAATACACAGATGCATGCAGAAGTTTTGACATCCCAAATCATGTTTTGTTGATTTTGATATTAATATAAGCACACATACATACCAAGAACACACTTCTGCCCATTAAATGCATTATTAGTGTTAACATATGGGGGGAAACAAAATATAAAATGTGAAGTACTTATGTTTTATGCTCTTTGTGCTTTATCTAATACATGGAATATAAAAGACACCACAGTACAAAAACAAACAGTACAATAAATATGCAACAACCTCCGCTCCCCGAAAAAAAACCATGTTTAATTCTGTTTATTTATTTCCACTTCAAAAGTCAAAAACATTTAATTTAACCAGGAGGGTTAAATATGACTGTAAACACAGCTGATGATTGCAGATAATGTAAAAAACAAAACTGGAGATGCAAGATTCAGTCCCAACCCCAACAATGTGTAATTAACTACAACTGTTCAGAACTGCTTTGGGTTGAAGCAGAACACATTCTATTTTGGATGCAAGGTCATACGCCAACAATTATCAGTCTCACAGTATCGGAACCTTATCAGGTTTATTACTGATCAAGCTGTCTGGCTAGCTTGTTTACTAAAGGCGCCTTTACCCAGCAAGTGTGAAAAGAAGTGTTGTCGGTCACATTCAAAACTATTTTTCCTAAAACAATCTTCAAAATGAAGTTTCCACGTAAATCTGGTTTTATTAAATTGTGATTTTCAATGATTAGCTCAGTAACAATGTTACAAAAGTTACATCAAACGAAGGTCGCACGAGGTCTTGAGTGGTCTTTTAAGCATGGTCTCTTAATGTGTATAGTAGAGGTATGGTAGACACTATGCTTTTGGGATTTTGACATAGATTAGATATAGATACCTAGATTCAGTCGCATAGACTGATCTTCATCTTGAAGTACAAAATGGTTTCAAGATGCTTTTTGCTACTGATTGTTAATTTTCCTCATAGTAGTATTTAAGGTTTAAATAAACTTTAAATAAAAGGTGACACGAAGATGTTACATTTGACAAATGGAATACACTGTATAAATAGATATTGGTGGTACTTATGATTTATTTCCAAAATGAAGTGGATTTTAGGTATTTGACAGAAATGGTGTTGTTGTTTGATAATGTAATGGTGATTATGTAATATTTTATATTTCTTTTAGAATAATTACTATGTGTATTGTGAAATGGGATTTCCTAAATGTCTACATGTGGACATTTGATGTACAGCTTTATTGTGTGAAATTATATGTAAGGAAATGGTTTGTCATTTGTGTTTTAACACTTCTCTAAAAGATGTTCCTTAAATAAAACCACAGCAAGATGGCAAAATGTATCTATATCTATCCATATACATATATATATATATATATATATATATATAATAAATGGAAAATCTATCCATATATATATATATATAAATGGAAATGGAATAAATGGAAAATTCCCTCGACCCTCACTCTTGGTGTGGCCTTGAATCAAGGCACTCCCTCTCTTTCTGCCACTCTGTAATATCCATAGCTTTTTCCAATGTTAATCATTGAATGGCCACCCCTTCATCAACCCTATGATCTTACACTGAAAATGCTGCAGATGTAAGATGACCACACGTGAGCAGGAAAGGCCCTCTGGGATTGGATGGTACTTAAAGTCCAGGGGTTATAAAGGCAGCCATGGAGAACTGACCAGTCACACAGGCATCATGAAGGTACTTCTGCTCTTGGGACTGGTAGCTGTCGCTCTCTGTGAGCTGAAGCATTATGAGGGGTAATCCGTTCATCTTCCTGTTAAGTCCTGCTTTTCACCATAAGATCCAGAGGTGATGTTGGTTTAAAACAGTGGTGCTGAAGCAGGTAACGCAGGTAAAGGTGTTTCTCGCCATTCTCTTCCAGGGATAAAGTTATCCGTCTGAAACCTGAAATCAATGAGCATGTGCTATTCATCAAGGATCTGGCCAGCAAGATGAAGGTACAGTTATTTATGATGGAGATCCATTTTACCAAACTGGTCCCATGTGTGGAGGTTATTTCTGGGCTCAGGTCAGTGTTAGATTCGAGCAATAAGCCACTCATGGCTATGTGCTATGGTGTGATTTTAAATAAAAGGGGTACAGGAAAGAATAACCTCCTTGAATCACTTCCCAAATGTTGAAAAATGGCTTTAATGGTAAACATATGCTGTGGAATATTCATTTCTCAAAATTATATTTAAGGTAGTAATAGTTTCTCCAAATTTCCAAGACACTGCCTGCTCACAGGTGTGTGGGTATGTCAGATGGTACAATGATTGACAGTGGTGTCTCCCTGGCAACAACCCAGCAACTGTGGCTGTGGTAAGTGGTTCAGGTTCTGCTTGATTCCATTGAACCAGAGTCTCCCCTTCAGGATGATGGATCATAGCGATCTACCTGAACAGCACTTTACAGGCTCTGAATACTTCTCAGAATTAGTGTTCCGGCACCACCATTAAAATACTGATATCAACATGTCATAATTAAGAATCATTTTAAGTGTTTTTGTTTAACAGAAATATTCCAGATTTTAATTTATAAAAAGTAGTTTTTCTTCCATTTTTGTGATCACAAAGGCACACACACAGACAGACCCACTGTAATTTAGGGTCAGATAAGGAGACAGATGAATCAGCTGGATTTCTGTTTAAATGAATAGAAGTGATAATATAAAAGAAACACACTCATAACTATATCCAAATAGTGTAGTATGTTTTCAGCTATTACTCTTCATTAAAGTTTTGCAGAGAAGGGTATTAGTTGCAATTTCAGTTGGTCTGATTATTAAGGGTAGACAGCAAACGAGTTTTGAAGATGGGGGTAGTGTAACTGGGGTGGGGGTTCTTAGGACCATTCTAGGGACACATCACTGACAGGGGGCCCTTCGAGAACAAGGATATTATATAGTTTTGCGGGCCAAGTATTACGTGCTTTTCATATAGTGTGTATCTGTCTGTGTGTTTATGCTTGTGTCGCCACCTGCAGGTGGACTTCTGGAGCCCCGACAATGCTGAGCTGGTCACTATTGACATTGATGTTGACATCCATGTTCCTGCTACTCACATGGACATGGTCTTCGTCATGCTGGACCAGAGCGGCATGGACTACAAGTGAGACCTTCTACACACTTCCCATGTCTGATTTTATATGTGCTATTGTTCATATTTATAGAAAGAATTATGATCTGAAATATGAAATGACACATTTGGCTTTAAATACTGGCCTTCTAACAAACAGGGCTGTATAGATATTGTATTTATTATGCTTTCAACACATAATAGAGTGATGTAATGACTGTGGTTCCACACTTTCCAACCCTCAATTTCACTGATGATAAATTTCACTGAGGAGGGGAGAGCCTTTGGATGGATGGATGGGTGGATGGATGGGTGGATGGATGGGTGGATGGATGGATGGATGGATGGATGGATGGATGGATGGAAATAGGTATTAATTTCACTATTTATATTTGGCAAGATATAGTTAAATGTAAATTAATTACATGAAAATAAATGAAAAACACGATCTTCAGAGAACAAATGTACAAATGGCTTTTGTCTTTTAGTGCACAGTTTTTTTTGTTGAGTTTAACATATTGGAATAAAACAGGACATGAAGTATCAAATGAAGCTTTTGCTCTTGCAACATATATGTTTATTTGCTAAATTCAGTGCCAAAACAGATATTGTGCATTAAAATGCCCTTGCAAAAGATATGTGCTTATTTACACTTAATTAATTAAAATGTTATTTGACCAGGAGCACCCAAACCTTTACATGCAAATATACCTTTTCAGCACTGAAGAGTGTGGAAAATCTACATACCAAAAAAACATATTTAGAAGTTCAGTGTTTTCCGTTATATTCACTCTTATGTGCCATACTGAGGTTGACTAATACCATGTTTTGTAATGTGCTTCTTAATTCTTAATATGTTACTAACCAAACTCTGTACATTTTCAACCTTCCATCATTATTGTATGAAGGTTTGGTTTATGTGGGGATTTGTATGTGGCGTGTAGTGATACCTGAATTACTATTTTATTGAAAAAGGCATGTTCTATTCATCTCACCATTGATAAAATAGGCCAGAACAGGTCTTTACCAACTCTTTATATACTTTTCTTCATAACTTTACTAAGGAAGAGTTTATGATCTACTGTAAGCATGTTTATAGTTGAGTTCTGTCTCTCTTGCGATGCAGGGTCCTGATCAATGATGTGCAGGAGGCCATGAATGATCAGATGGACAACAGGATGCAGACAAAGTCGCATGACTACACAAAGTACAACAGCTGGTCAACGGTGGCGTCATCCTAACTTAACTCTTAACGTCCATTTCAGGGGTGTCTGACTCCAGAGAATAGACTTTTTTCTAACACAATAAATTCAACTCATGATAGCATTTACTGCCAAGCTGAATCAGATCAACACAATTCAAATGTAACTTTTTTCCCTTATAGTGTAGAATGTGCCTGTTCACATTATACACTATTCATTATATAGTCACTGTCAAATCAAGAACATTTTAATGTCTATTTTTGTTTTTAATAGTTTTAAACATTTTTTACCTGCGATATTTGTTGCATAATTTAACATAATTTGATGGTGTGTTAAAACTTTATGATGATCAAACCAAAAGAAACCTTTCAAAATTTTTAAACCTTGTCACAGTGTAGAACAAGGAAATTTAAGAGCTTAATTTCTTCTCCTGTAACTTTTTGGAGATACAAGGATTTGTTCCTACAGCAGTGATATATATTCTTTCTGATTTTTGATTATCGCACCATGCAGGCAAAGGAAAATCATTTTAAACAGCAATATTATGTTTAACCTGCCGTTCATGAATCATCAGTGAGACAGGATGGTAAACTATAGAGCTGCGTCCCAGCAGGACTGGAGTCTGACACGCTTGTTCTGTATTTATTCCTTGATTTGTGTGTTTCACCTGTTTGCTGATATGAGGGGCTACTCTGTGTGTATTTTAGATCCAGGGCTGGATCACCTCCATCACTTCAGCCAACCCTTCCTTGATTACCAGAACAACGATTGGAAACACTTATGAGGGACGACCCATGCATCTGCTCAAGGTCAGCCTTCACTGAAACCACTGGTGTCATTTCCCTGTGACTCTCACAGCCAACACACACATGGGATGAAACTTTCCAATTTAATTCCAATTCCATGTAGTTTTATTCAATTCTGTAAGCTTCAGACCATATATGGCGACTGATTTTATGTTGTTAAACTAAATCTCAAAATGTAAATATCTTGTGTTTCTGCGTCAGTGATGGCATCACTGCACACAGGCTAACATTTCAGAATCAGAATCAGAATCAGAATGAGAAACTTTTATTGATACTGGAGGAAACTGCTTATGTCACGACTGCACAGATGTACAGAGACACAGAGACAAGAACAATATAAAATATAGTGTGAAATAAAGTCAAATAAAGGTCAGGATAAAACTCTTCAGAACTACTCAGAACTAAATGCTTAATACTAAATGCACTATGCAATTGACAAAAAAGTAGGAGAGTAGGAGAGAAATTGTGAAAACACAATTGGTGGTCTGGCACCTTACTCAAGGGTACCTCAGTGGTGCCACAAGCAGTCCTGGGATACAAACGCACAACCTTCTGATCGCAGGGGCAACTCCCTAACCACTAGGCCACCAGCTTTTTGCATCCTTACCGGAAGATATGAGCTTAATCAGAAGAGCAAGTGCGAATTGTGAGAGAGGAGCTGCTGTCTGAATTCCTTTACGTTTTAATTTAGTTGAATTTTAAACAGTGATGACAGAGTAAAATTATATTACAGATCTTATCTCAATTTTTGTGGGTTCTATTGAGGAGCCAAGTATGTTCCAGTGGTCGCTGCAGTGTCCCTTTAATGTTGCAACTGTTTAGAAGCAACTAAGACTCATACAGCTCATACAGCTGAATTAAATCTTGTGATTTATAGTAGTTTCTATGGTATACAACCATCAATTGACTGTTTGCAGGTTTGGTAGAGATGAATTGTAGTTAATGTGTCCACTTCTCCTCCCTGCAGATTGGAAAGAGCTCCGGCTCCACCAAGCCTGCCATCTTCATTGACTGTGGCATCCATGCCAGAGAATGGATCTCCCCTGCTTTCTGTCAGTGGTTTGTCAAGGAGGTAAAGATCATAAACAAATTTGCTTTTGTTTTGATGAAAAATATGTGTGTGTATATATATATATTTCACATCCCAGGTTTTTACAGTTTATTTCATTAACTGCAGATTTTTATTCTTGTTAAATACTGGAAAGTTGTTGAGTGAACAACTATAAATGAAAATATGTCCAATAAATCAAGTTTCCTTAATAAGATGAAAGAATCTGTAACTGTGCAGGTCTGACTCCTATTAACTGGTTGTGTGGAGATGCAGAGTCAAATTCTAGACTGACCTTTAACTTTAAATGTACTATAGTGTGAACAGGATGTAAACCTTCCAGAGGTTTACATGATGTTACACTGGTGGCAGGTACTGCATTGAACAAAGTGCAATGAATGACCTAAACAATACAATAAATAGACAATACAGTAGTGTAACAGTAGTGTGAATGGGATGTAAATCTGGGACATTCCCGGTAAGTAGACAGTACAGCAATGTATTTGTGTAGTGGGAAAGATATATAAATCTTTTAGAATGAATAATATTGTGCCATACATATAATATTGTACCTTTTGTTTAATTATCTCTTATTTGTTAATTTCCTTTATGATTAGGCCGTGTCCACCTATGGATCTGATTCTGAGATGACCAGCCTCTTGAATCAGATGGATGTCTTCGTTCTGCCTGTTTTTAACGTGGATGGTTATGAGTATACTTGGACTAATGTACGTCCCTCCACAACTCATATTAATCCCATTTTAGCTCAGTCTGATGTTCTAATTAGCCTGTGTGATACTTTATGATGGATCCACAAAACAACAATAGCACTAAGATCACTAAAAGATGGTAGAGCTCTACATTTAAAGGAGATAGATCTTCAAACAAACAACCTAAATTTATATTGACCATAGGTTTGAGTGTGTGAGTGAATGGTGTTTGTGTATGTGTGTGTGTGTGTGTGTGTGTGTGTGTGTGTGTGTGTGTGTGTGTGTGTGTGTGTGTGTGTGTGT
>JBBJLS010110236.1:0-18955 GCA_037577275.1 Bryconaethiops microstoma
TTAATACAGTTATATTTTATATGAAAATGTAGCTGAATTTACGTTAATATTTATGTTACAAAATTATTAAATTATATTTTTCTTAATAATTTAGCACTAAAATGTATGAGGAATTATATATTGCCACGAAAAAAAGCAAAAAAAAGTGGAAGATATCTGCGGTTTCCACAAATTTGCTGGAGTTTTCACCAACAATTATTAGTTTGGTTCTAAGAAAATATGACTGAATCTGAAACACTTTAATTTCATTTTAAACTCTAGTTTAATACATTACCCTTAACTAAAATGTAAAGGTAAACCAGTAGAGGCGCTGGACAGTTTACACTGAACTGTCGTCTCCCACAATAAATTCATGCAAGCATGTTTTATTTGGGGTCTGACAGCTGGATTAACTACTGAGCTCGATTCTGCCCGGAACTGAAGTTTTTTTCTATCAAGAAACCCTTGTTATATGAAGCTGTATTGAAACTGACACCGCTGCGAGCTGCGGGAGAACATGACTGCAGTTCAACTGACAGGCAATGTCATACGTAAGATGTTCTTTTGTGCACTAAGTTTGGCGGTTCTAATTTTAACTGTTTTGCTCAGACTTTTGCAAGTCTTGAGTCTCAAGTTGAACTGAAGTATACACTAATCCACCATAACATTACAACCACCTGCCTGATATTGTGTGGGCCAGCCCCTTTTGTGATGCCAAAATAGATCTAAACCATTGAGACATGGACTACTCAGGCGGTGGGTGCCCTGGTGGTTTATTCTTAAGCCACTTTTGTGAACACTCCACAAGATCTGTTGTTTCGGACATGCTTTGAGCCAGTCGTCTAGTCAGTTCTTGAAGTTAATGTGTTGGAGGAAGGAAAAATGAGCAAGCGCAAGGATTGCCCATTTTTCCCGCTTCCAACACATTATCTTCAAGAACTGTCTGTTCACTTGTTGCCTAATGTCTCCCACCCCTCAACAGATGCCACTGTAATGAGACAATCAATGTTATTCACTTCACATGTCAGTGGTTGTATCAGTGGATTATTATTGTCAACAAAAACTATTACTGAAATTAGCTGTGATAAGATGTGCTCATAGTAGCAAATGTAAAATTGACATTTAAGCTAAACCCAAACGACAGCGGTGCTTTAAAGTTAGTGAACCCTTCAGGATTTTCAGGACAACTGTCCATAAACTGAATCTCAAGAGAAAGTGGGCCATGCAGTACAGTGGGACGTGGAATGGCCAGGTCGAAGTCCTGACCTTCACACAATAGAAATGTGTAAAGACCAGAAGTGAGCAGTTCATGTGAGAAAACCCTTCCAACACATAAGAATGAAGTAAAATTGATTAACAGTTACTGGAATCCTTTAGTTGCCGTTATAGCTGCACAAGATGGTCCCACCAGATACTTGAAATACTGATGTGCGAGAGCGAAGAATCTTAAGAACCTTTAAAAACCTCATAGTAATGTAAATGTTCTGAACCTTTTAAAGCATTCTCCTAGAACAATTACATCCAGGCCAAGACTTGTTTAGGAATCTCAGGTTTTCTTCAGACAGAGATGCTACATTTGCCTGTGGTCTTTGGGACTTACCATGAAAGGTGCGGTTCCACATCCTCTTGGTGACCACATGACCCGGTGGCTGCAGTCCCGATTGGTTCATCGATTCATTCAGGGCGTGAGAATATAAGAGCACTCCATCATGAAATCCTCCAGCAATCAGGTTCATCTGAAGAGAAGAAAAGATCATATAAAGCACCATTCAACTGAACAAGCCTCTTTTTTTCCCTGTAAATCTGTGCAGTTTGACGTTTGAAGCAACATCTGTAACAGTACATTTAGTTAATCCAGCTCTGTTGCTTGCTCTCTTCACCTGTCGTTTTTCATCTCCTCCTCAGCTCACACTCATCTCTCCTTTCCTTGGGTTCTCTCTCTTTCATCAGAATTGAAGCACTCACTTGTCAACACGTTTGCTTTCATTCTTAAGCAGCGCTGATGAACGAGAAAAACACGACAAGAGGCCCGAAATAAAAACACAAATTATAGTCCCATTTCAGGATTCCAAAGCGAGAAGTTACATAACAGCTTCTTTTCCTGCCTTTCTTAACAGTATATCTTGAACCCAAGCATCTGGGTGAGACCATTAAAGGAATAGGTCAGTGAAAAAACAAATTCATGTATTTTTTTTCCCCCCTTGCCCAAAATAAAACCCCATCAGCTAAAACATGTTTAATTTAGTTCTGCACTGGAACTACACGGCTAATGTAGCTAAGAAGAAAAAAATCAAGCAGTCAAAAGCATAAATTTCAAGATTCATTATTTGTCACATACAAGGTTATACAACATATAGTGAAATGTGCCCCTAAAACACCCATGAAACTGCAATGGAGGTACAATAATTAGGGGAGGTGGAGGCCTGGTGGGTAAGATACTTGCCTCTGGACCAAGAGGTCGTGGCAAGTATCCTGCCTACAAGCGTGCCATACAGTTTTAGAAAGCAAGATTATTAGCGATTACTGAACTACACAAGGCCTGGATGAGTGTGTGAGGCATGCAGATAGCACTACGCTTCATGCTATACATAAGTGTCCATTGCTTAGTAGCTACACAGTCATTGTAGCTCTTGAGTGACTAAATCTGACATCTGTCCATGAACTGAACCTCAAGAGAAAGTGGGTCATGCAGTACAGGGTCAAGGAATGGCCAGGAAACAAGTCCTGACCTTCACACAATAGATATGTTGTGCAAGGACCTGAAGTGAGCTATTCATGTGAGAACCCTCGACCTCCAGAACCCTATAGTTGAAGTTGTTCTGTACAGAAGAGTGAACAAAAATTTCTACAAGCCGAACTGGTTAACAGTTACTGGAAACATTTAGTTGTTAGTGCACCACAAGAGGGTCCCACGAGATACTTCAAATACAGATGTGTGAGAGTGAAGAATATTCAGAACCTTTACACCTCCAAATACTGCAGATGTTCTGAATCGATTAAAGGATTCTCCTGGAACAATCACATCCAGGCCAAGAGCCCTTTAGAAACCAAGTTGTGGGTGCAGTTGAAGGGCATTTTCTAAGTGATTATTGGATTTTTTATTATTTTTTTAAATGTCCATCATTGATTCTCCAGTCCAAATCCACACAGCTGAGCTTGAAAAAACAGGTTCTCCCAAAATCTCAACATGATAGAGTGAGAAAGAACCAACAAGCAAAAGCTAACCTAGCAAGCAGCACTGAGCTAGATTGGTGTCTGTCTGTTACCTGTCCTGTCTGTCTGTCTATCAGTCCAGCACTCAGCCCAGTTTGCTTATGCAACACACTGGAACATTTCATCAAAGTAGTACCTCACCAATCAGTATAGAAGGTCTGGAATTGAAGAGCTCTGGAATATGATGATCGGCTTGATCAAGAAGAGTTTAACCCTTAGAACTCAGAGTGTATCAGTAAAATCTGATTTCAGTAAATATAAACAGTGTAAAAGAGTTTAGAACCGGAGTTTGTTCTCCTACACGTTCCCCGCTCAGCCGCTCCCTCTGCGAGTTCTCCCCACCCACTTGTGGATGGAGACTATCCTGAAAGTTCTCCCAGGTTCAAAGATCTTGTTTTTTTCTGTTTGTTTCTAAGATATTTGGGTATTTTTGTTCCCTACGGGCATTTGCATGTGATGCCAATTTTAAAACTCCAGTAGCAGTTATTATTATCACATGATATTTAAATTACAATAACTTTGGTTCTATGTGACATAGAAACACCAAACAAAGCTCAGCATGATGTTTGACACCTCGAACATCAACACAACCTGGCGGAGCTGTTTTGCCGTGTGACGACCATTTACCATTTGTTGTGGTGCCAGCACGGATCTAAAGGTTAACGGTTGTGCCCGATGTGTGGACCACTGGAAGGAGGGAGTAAAGATCTCTGCATGTTTCCTACCTACAGATAAAGATGACAGAATCTAGTTCCCATAAAGAAAACAGAAACCACTCATCTGATTTTTTTTTTTTTTATAAAGGTTTCACGGTGAAGTGTTTGGGGCCTAGCTGGAGCACATGTTTTTTTTTCCATCTCCACTGTTGCTCTCAGGGACGGCTCCAGAAAGAACCTGCATGGAAATGCAGAGGAGTGGAAAGATGCCTCTAAAAAGAGCAACTAGATGGAGGAGGGAAAAAAAAAGTCAGGAGGAGATGCAAAATTGAGGTTGCTATGGCAACCATAGACAGGGCTCTGACAGCTGCTGTGTGGATTCATTGACGCTGAGCGTGTGTGTGAGTGTGTGTGTGTGACAGAAGAAAGACGGAGAGGAAAGAAAGATGAAATGTGGGCAAAGAGAAAAAAAAACAGGACATTAATTGAGAAAGGTGGAACAAAACAGGAACAAAAACGTCTGTAATTATGCAGCACATTTCACATTTAAAATGCAGCTTTGCATTCTAGCAATCCATTAGAGAGTAAACACTCCAGATGACAGAGTGGATCAACAGGGTCCCAGATACGAAAACCAAATCCCTGCAATGAGCAAAAGCAGATATTGGAGGAAACAATGATAATGTCCAGGATGGCACAGAGAGCAGAGAAACAATATAATAAGAGAGAGCGGAAACCTGGATAATATCAGGAGGCAGGAATGCAATCGTTCATATGTTTTCAGGATCAGTGCAGGGGTTGATTCTGAGGTTAGATCTGATACAAAGTTGAAAGATTTGGGGAAAATATTTTCATTTTTCATTGTGATGTATTGGACCAATTAAGAGATTTCCATCTAAATGTGATTATTTCTGACAACTTGAGGCTTGGGTGGCATAGACTTTAAAGAAAATTTGCATTATAGTTAAGATTTAAACCAAATCATTCAAAGTAGAACTGGCGTGGAACGCTCCGTTCTGGAGAAACTTAACAAATCAGAATTGTTGTGAATGGAACCAGATGTCTGAAGTGTAAGGCTGTTAAAAAGCTCCATTACAGAAACCTATTACTTTCAATAATTATAAATACCATGGCCTGGTGTCTAAAATGTTATTCGGAGAAGGTTTTGGTGTAAAATATATTTAACATTTTATTTTTTCATTTTTACCATTTTTTTCCCCATGATCATTACAAATAAAACTCAGAAGGCATGTGCAAGTTCATTTGGTGGTTATGGAAAGTAAAGGCTATATTTGCTTTGTAGACGTCTGGGTCCAACTGCAAAATCTGAGTAAGGTTTGATTCTCTACAACTCACAACTTGTAAGTTTCTCTACTATGAATCATTTCAGATCAAACCGCTCTGAAAGATTTTGCTTACATTTCAACCACTGAATTACGATGCTGAATAATACAGGGCACAATGAGAAACTGAAGGTCCAACGATTTGAAAATTGCACTCTTTCAAATTCAGATTTCAAAATAATGTTAAAAATAAATATATGGTCAGCCCTAATTTGATATCCTGATACTGTGATTAAAATATCTTCATTCTTCCTAGCTTTAATTTCGATCTAGGACTTATGTTAACCACAAAGGGCCAGTGTGACTGCAGGCCTTTTCACATTACAAATAAAGATCCGGACCACAGAAGGTCCACTGGTGGAATGATGAATGATGCTAATCAGCTTCTAGGACTTGTTAACTATGCTAGCCTCATGCACAAAGCTGAAAATATCAGACACTTGAGAACATGAAGCCTTTATCATGATAATTTCAGTAGCATCATATGATGGGGGAAACCTAGCTAGTGGCTTTTCCACAATATGGGACCTTTTACAGTCCATGATATGGATTGTTTGTACAGTTTTCCATAATATGAACATCTTATAGCTTCCCATGATATTGGACTTTTTACAGTTTTCCATGTTGTGGATTTTTTTTTTTCAGTTTTCCATGATATGATACTTTTCACAATTTTCCATTTTTTAACATAATCTCCCACACTTACATGATACCTTCTTGCTGACATTTCATTACTCGTATTTCTCTTCTTAACTATCTCTTTTTCACCTCCTAACGAGTCACAGATGCCCACATCCTCCAGCCTGGATCTATACGAGGGTAAACCTGTGGCTGGAACCACCACTTAAACATCAGCGAGACATGGAAGCCTGGGACTCTGATTCCACCTTGTTAATGAACAACAACAACAACAACAACAGCAGCAGTGGCTGTCTGCCTCAATAAACCATTTTAATCAAAACGTGTGTTCGTCAGAGATGAGCTTAGTGGAAAAAAGCACTCAGATTACAAGATTATAAGATTAAGAGGTAATTCTGTCTAATAAAATCAGGCTTCATGTAATGACTTTTGGAGTGACAGATAGTCGAAGTTAGCAAGAGTTTGTTTGTGTGTGTGTTTGTATGTGTATGCATGGGTGTGTTTGTGGAAATTTTTGGAAGAGTGAGTGGGGAAACTGGAAAGTCAGTTTGTTAGAAGTGGAATCAGGGAACGTCTCCAATTAACATCTCTCCACGGGGGGCATGAATGAATGTGCTGGCCTAACAGGCCACTGCAGTAACCGCTCCACTGGTCAACCAAAATAGATTCCTTATTGCCCATCCAAAACACGGTCACACTATGGACGGAGAGCAGATTTAATTGCATTGTAGATGAAAGGTCGTATTTCTTAACAGGATCCGAGGTCGTTAGTGCAAGTTCGGACAAAGCGCTGCACTAAACTTGCTTCATTTTAAAGTGAACATAATTTATTCCCAGTACTGGATATGTTCAACACCATCTTCAACAAATATCAGTTACGTATTCCTGAATTAATAAAGTTAATGAGGTCATGGATTCTGAGAGCTGCTAAACAACACCCTATAAACCTGACAGCTTGTTCTGCTCGGTGTCTCTTAAAATGATAACTAAGGGAACCTTACATAGTGTTGTAAATGTTTACTAGGCCATAAATCACCGCCTGGTTTAGGAGAAGAGAATCTCTGACATGTTTAAAGATTATAAACCCGGTCAGTCTCTTACATAGATGACACAGGTCATCTATGAAGTAGCGAACCAAACATGGTGAAGTAGCTTTTAACTACACACAAGTAGAGTCAATTTCCATAAAGGGCCCCTAAACAAGATTTTTAATTTAAAAGATATCTCTAAAACTTGCATTCTGCACTTTTCCAATGTTTTGCCTACATTACGTGTTTTTTTAATTATTTGTTCTAGCACTTTATTACTCTATAACTGATTTTTTTTTCTATTTATTTGCTATACATGCTATATTTAATCTCCTCCTTTTCCTCCTTTTGCACTTTTTTACATTTATTCATGTAAAGGGCTTTAAATTGCCTATGCATTATAAATAAACTTGCCTTGCCTGACAATAATCAGAGAGGAAATACTTATTTTCCTTTTATCTTTTTCAAAAGCTACTTTTGTATATAGGTAAAATTATTAACAGATTTAGCACCAATGACATCCTAATTGCAAAAGTGACTATTTTATATCTGGAAGTATTAGTGATTTATTAACCTCTTATTATATATAAACAGCTTTGTAATATACTCAGTTAACTCTGCTTAGAACTTAGAACCAGAAATAAAATACTGAAAACTCTACACTAATGAGAAATATATTTAGACGCTTAATTCATGCTCAGTGAATTGCATAACGATGTTTTGACTGACATGTCAAGGCGCAAAGAGTGTGTTATTACAACTAATAATAAAACTATCAGTGATTTTTAGAAGGACAATGATTATGTACTATAAACTATGTACTATACTATGCACTCATACAGGCCATTAAGAAAAAATAATGAATAAACCATTAAGAAGTTGGGTTTCTATTAAACAATAAATAAAGTCTTGTAATATACTCTATAACATGTTTCTGAAGTTCCTAAAGACTAAACTGTTAATTGACTAATGAGATAAAAGACTTTATTAATGACTTTTGATTCACAGACCTAAAAATAAACTACTAGCAAGACTACTCAAGACATTTTAGTGGTTGGCATGTTCTTTAAATGTTTAATATAACTGTTATTATTATTATTCTTTTATAAGATAGGTATCTTATCATTTCTTTGTCTACTGGTACCTTCTGCCTCCTCTCATGTTTCTTGCCTAAGACAGGTCAAAAGTGGAAACACCTGATGTGTCATATGACGTTGCACTTAAATTTACAATATTGTAAAAAATAAATGTATTTTTTACTAAAAAAAGAAAAGCAAAGTCTCCATTTTCATCATTTTTGTCGACATGCTAAAATCTGTTGATGAAAACTCGGCCGATGTTACTGGTACATTTTCAAAACATTCGTATATACAAATTAGGTTCAGCATAAAAGGCCTTATGGCTTTTGTCCCCCCCACCCCACCCCCCCGACCACAACATGAACAGATACTGTCCTAGACATACCGAATGCAACACTATAACATCTAGTATAAATAATAACATTTATTAATTATGTAAATAATAATTAACAATGACTTTACCCAACCCCCCATTATACCACGCAGTGCTATTTCCACAGTTTTGGCAGCAACTGGAAGACATAATGTATATAATTAATGTGGAAATGATCCACAGTTTCAATTCAAGTCAATTCTGTGCAATTCAGTGTAGAGGTAAAGGACCACATGCCACAATGTTTGCTGCTGTTGTGTGTCAGTGTTTATACAAAAGCCTTCATGTGGCATATTTTAAGGCATCTCAAGCTGTTCTGCAGAAGGACCGCATGCTGATGTGTATGGGAGGCTAATGAAAGCCGTGCCAGAGGACTTTTCTCTGCTGCCTCCTCAGAACTGCCGAAAGAAAACCCCTGGTATTGGACATGGCATCTAATATCAAATGCTTTTAAATTAACAGATGGTGGAGAACAAGCTTGAGAAGGCAAAATAATGAGAGAAATGCATCCACTGAACATTCATATGATTATCTCTGTCCTGAAATTCAGCCAGAGTTCACTAGACTGTCTATAAAGCCTCCACAGCTATAAAACAAACCTGTAAAAAATAAGAATTAAGAGTCATGTTTTGATGGATGAAGGTCAATACCACTTTAAGAAGCATAAAACAATCACTCAATGAACACATTATTAGAAACACATTTATCATAACTTGCTGTTGTACAGCTAGAGACTGTTGTTCTGATTGTGTTGCTCAGTGTGTGGTGGCCATCCTCTAGTTCTTCATCAGTGGGCAGTTCCTAGATATTTTTAGGTGATGGACCCGTACCAGCCTAGCAGTGACATTCAGCAATGATGAATGTGGTGGATGGAGCCTGATGAATTGTCTGTCAACAGTTGGGCAACAGTGTGTGACTCTGCACTTAAGGCACCTTTGCACAGTTAAACAGGAACTGTGTTGTACCTGAACTGTACTGCCATGGCACTTCTCCAGTTTCCAACCACCAGAAAGTTTTTTTTTGTCAGAGCTGCACTATCGTGGTCTTTATTTTTTTACAGTCTTGCTTGAGGTTTTTTCTTCTCAGCATTGTTTAGCTGTGTAATGAAAACATAACCCAGCTAAATTGTTAGTGATGTCCCGGTACATCTTTGCATCTCTCACAGATTTAAAAAAACAAACAAACAAAAAAAAATCTCCCACTGAAATTTATCTTCAGCCTAATCAGATAACAGTGCTTGTACTTCGCCGACATCTCCGTTGTTAGTTTGTTGTTGATGGTTTTTTGCTGTAAAAAATGGCCTCTTTCAAAGTCCTTCTGTTGTCATGACAACATTCCTTGACCAATCAAAAAGCAGCGATGCAGTCAGTCCGGCTGCGGCCCACTTTTGGCCCTGACGGTGAACAGCCCGGGGAAAAGCTCAGGTATAGGTTGCTGTATCTGTAATAGAAAAACATTCATCCATGGTGCACTGCAGTTCCTTGTGAAAGTGGAAAAGCACCATTATATAGTGGAGCTATAATGTAGGTGGAGCTTAATATTGGTAAGTGAGTGAAAGCGCAACATATGTCCATAATAAAGTAGACAATGTGTGAATATAAAGTTTAATGGATTGCCCTGAGGTCCAAGAGGAAATCATAGAACTCTAAGCTTACCACTATCTCCCCATCTGTTACATCTCCCAGAAGGTGTTTCTTAGCCAGATTTTATTACAGATCATTTTCTGGGTTGCTATCTTTCACTTCTCCATTCCAAACCACACCATCCACACTGATCATAATCTTGTTTAATGCCCACAGACGGCTTGGTGAATGTCACAAAAACTCCACAAAATTATCCAACTGAATAGTGTTATGGACTTTCATGAGGGTGGGAGATAACTGTACATTCACAATTTACCCGAAAGCATGCAGATCGCTCTTATAATGAGTTCAGCTAATTTAAGATGCTCCCATTACTATTAACCAGTTGTTATAGTGTAGCGGATAACACTACTGCCCTCTACGCAGCAGACTGGAGTTCAATTTCCCACATGGGCAATAGCAACATGCTACACTAGTAAAAGTCCTCAGGCAAGACTTCTAACGCTACATTAACCTGATCTGTAACATGATTAATATTAAGGTGCTCTGGATAAGAGTGTCTGCCCAATGCATAAATGTAAAGGCATGAGACGTGCATTCTCTGGAGAGCTAGAGCTCCAAACGAAACCACTGGAAAGAGTTAGAGTGGTGTTTCTGATCCAGAACTAATCACGTAACATCAGTGCCTGACCTTAATAATGCTTTTGGGGCCTTCAGAATCACTCGTTGTACATATTGATTCCATTAATTCATTTTTTTTTTAAAGTTTAACTCACCTTTTCTCCCTGGCTTTTAATTTACGGTGGTGGTCATCTGTTTAAGTGGCACCCGTGTCCATGCTTTATTAATGGCTGTGATAGAGTTGGCTTTTTACTGTATTGTAATTTTTAGTTTTATTTCATTCAGTTTGGTATTTGGTATACACTTCTGTGTTTTTAATGTGCTTTACAAATAAAGCTGACTTGACTCGTGCAATTAAGCATAATAACATCTGAAGGCGGGTGTGTCCAATATTGATGGCACAAACAATAGCATGCTTCGTTAAGGGTAGCATGCTTTCTTTACTTTATAGATGCTGTAATGATTGGCTGCAAAATGAAGCACTATAAGTGCTGCAGTACTGTGTTCTTACTTTAACTGTACCAATGCCACACTGTACCAATGCCACCATATACCAGGATGGACCAGCACTACTGACTATATAAGAAAAGCCGTGTAGACGTCATGAGGTCATTATGGGACTGCTGCTCTTGCTGATTACAACTCATTTGTTATCTCTCAGATTTTTACACCTTTTTACACTTAAGTTTCTGACTCAGTGTAAAGTTCAACATGTACTTTTTCAGGGGATGCTGAAAAAAAAAAAGGGAAAAAAATGTTTTGTTCCGACAGTGACAATTTGTGTTACATCCACTGCTGCAATGTCTGCACTAAATTAGCTCAGTGACACAGTCAGGCCTCTTTGTAGCTCAAACTGCCTTCTGTATGCATGAATAAAATTTCCGAAACTTCAATGAAATTCCACTGCACACAAAATGCTTGTAGAAAGCACAAACACTGAAAATAATCCCGCTAACAGCACACGGTTCAGTGCACTGTGACAAACACTAACAGGCTGTGATTTATGACAGAAACGGAACAATGCATTTCACGCAGGAGCTCCAGCAACAACAATCTCATCCATACTGAGATAAATCTGGCCCACAACACACACACACACACACACACACACACACACACACACACACACACACACACACACACACACACACACACACACAGGCTTGTCCAAATATTGATCAGCAGCTTGTATAGAACACACAAACATAGATCTTTAATTAACCTCTGATCAGAAAGGAGACCTGACATATTCCTTTCCCCATTCTCTTATTTTCCATCTTAGACTGTGTTAAAGGTTAATTAGGTAGAATAGTGATACTGGTCTTGCAGCTGATTAATAATATCTTGGGGAAAAATTGACATTTTGAATTCTCACAAAAGAACTCCCCGGGAATGTTGATCATTATAAGGGAGAAGAAAAAACAGAGTGGCTAAACTGAACCAAACATGATAGAATGTGGTACTGGTGTCAAGAAAAAGGAATGGAGTTGGAGAAAAGATGAATTTCTGGTGTGGTCTGAACACCTCCAGTCAAATGACATATTATTTTGTAAGTGAAAATAAGTCAACACGTACTCTACAGTGAACAAAGTTAAACATTCCACATTATTGCACATAAAGTTTTATGAGTTCAACATTTTGTAAAAACATAAAACAAACTTTTGCACAGGTTAAATTTTATGTTTAATTTATTTCAATATGGTAAATATAGCAACATAAACCAGAATTGTACATTAAAATGTGCAGAAGTGCATTCTTTATAGAGGATGCGTACTTGTTATATGACTGGGGGCGCCCAATCTTTTGTAAAGAAAAAAAAGCAATTATTAATTATTCAAAGTAAAAATTCTGCATTTCAGGGTCATTATTCAAATTTAAGCAAATTTTTGACATTAACCTTAGTACTAAATGGATAGATTTGTTTTGAGTCTTATCCATTCAACAGAAGTGTTTTTTTTTATTATTAATCTTC
This sequence comes from Bryconaethiops microstoma, assembly GCA_037577275.1. NCBI lineage: Eukaryota > Metazoa > Chordata > Actinopteri > Characiformes > Alestidae > Bryconaethiops > Bryconaethiops microstoma. The sequence goes on from JBBJLS010110236.1 coordinate 12,487, forward strand.
TGCACAATTTTCTGGTACAGAGCACAATCCACAGTTCAATTGAGTCAACCAGGCCATCAAGAAGCAAAACAATCCCACACCATCACACTGCCGCCACCATGTTTCACTGTCTGTATGATGATCTCATTGTGTCATCTTTTGCCTTAAGTAATGAAACCACCGCCCTCCAAATTTTCTACTTTCTACTCACCATTCCAAAGAAAGTTATTCTAAAAGTCTTAGGGATCATGGGTTCTTTTATGACTTCCCATTTGAGCCAGGCCACTCACTGTGGTTCACTGGAGTCCCAAAGCCTTTGTAAGCTTTTCCACACTGATATATTCAGTACCATCTCTTTGACAATTTCTCATGATTGTAGGATAGTGGGCTGCTTGTTGAGACCCTCTCATTGTGGGAAAGGTTCTATTTAAGTGATGCTTAGATTTGACAATCAGCGACAATAGTCAAGCCTGGGTGGTTCTAGTATAAAGGATCCCAATTATCAACTAAATTTGGTTAAATGGTTGATTGAGTAACTAAGGGAGCAAGCACTCTTCACACAGGGCCAGCTGGAGTTGTATAACATTTTTCTCCCATTTAATAAATTAAACAATCATTGTGAAACAACAATCTGTGTTTACACGGCTTGTAATTGTCTAGTATTAAATTTTGTTTGAAGATAGGAAACAATTAAGTGTGACAAATATGCAAAAATAGAAAAAAAATCATGCGGGAGGGAAAGGAGTAGCACTGTATCTGTTCAGTGACGCCTTTGCTTTCAACAACGGTATAGAGAAAGGACGACAAATTGTGAGGCATAATGAAAAAAGTGCATTCATATGTACTTTTTGTGCAATTTTCATACTGGGTGCTAAAACTTTTAGTGAAATTTCACTACTTATGTCAATATTATTGATGTACTACTGATCTTTATTACAGCAATAATGGATTCCTAACCTCTATGAGTGTTACTAGTAATTCATTGAACTGTAAATATTAATACCCCTACATTTGTGTGTATAGCATAGTGTATTTCATATTGAGTTATTTCTACAGTTTTTTATTTATTTAGACTTTATATTTTATATTGTTCTTATCTCTGTGTGTCTATGCAGTCATAACACTGATTCCTTTGTGATCAATACATTTGTCTGACTCTGTTTCTGATGATAGGTGTTTCTGATAAAATGACCAATAAGGAAAGGCAGGTAGGTGGACCTAATGAAGTGTCAGTCCAGGTGTATATATTAAGCAGCTTCAAGTCATTTCAACATCTTGTCACATGTTTTTATTGGTTGCTTTTCTTACCAGTGAGTCTTCAATGCTAAAGTTGAACATCATCTCAGCATCCTCCTTCAGCTTGGACACAAAGTTTTTATATTCAGGGTTCTGGGGCTCTCGGTAGGTCAGAATCTTTACACTCTGTAGAAAAAAAAAAAACACATGCAAATATTATAACGCTATTGAAGAAGAGCCCGATCAGCCGAACTGTGTGGGAGCTTTTTCCCCATAATCCATCAGACTCGCTAACACACTGCCTTTCTACCACATTGGTCTTTCATAGCCCAGTAATTGCACCAGGTTTAAGGGAAAGTTTTGAGATCGACACAGTCAGAGTTGGGACTTTTCTTTATTGATCCTTTATTTTTCTTTGAGCAGAGCTTAGTGGGTTGAATGGTGGTGGCTGAACTTCAAACTCAGAACTCCGAAAGATGCCAAACAGTGTTCAAGCACTTTGTGGGGGGGGGGGGAAACAAAAAATATTTCTGACAAACAACAGACCGCCCTCACTGGAACTGTGACGGAACAGACAAACCTCCCTCGTTTTCTCTCTGGTCCTGAATGGCTGTCTTTCTATTATCTAGATGTCAGATGCAGTTCTCTCTATGCGGCCGGTGCCTTCAGTTTTAATCAAACAAGCTGCGCTTGAAAGCCCTGGCTTTGGCATTCATCAGCGCTGAACCCAATCATTTCAGACAAATGCGGCTCTGTTCGCCACAGAGTGGCGTCAAACAGCCGTCACCAACATCGACCCTGTCGGAGTACACAGAAAAAAATAACACTGCTGACAAAATTCACTTAAAACTGAGGAACAATTTAAGGAAAAAAACACTAGTTTCCTTTAGCAAAGAGGTTTTTTTTGAGAGAAAGAAAACATCCTCCATGTCTTAGAGCAATAAATGCAACCGGACACCTGCTCAAACAACTGAAAATTCAGTCTCACACCCAGTTTATATGTGCAAATTAAGAAGTCTCAAAATGTAAGAGTCAGTTACAGTTGTGTTAATATTAAATAAATATTTACATGTTGGGATATAACATGTAACCTATAACAATAACCTAAAAGATAAGGTCCTAATTTCCAGCAGTCTATAGTTTCAGTTTGTAGTGGTGGACAATTATTTAGTAAGAAATCTACTAAGAAACTTCATGCAAATTAGCATCTTAATTAACATATTCCCAAAGCAGTATAAACTTATTTTACTTATGTAATTTTTGTATGGCATCCTCTAGCTAAGAGACAAAAACTCATATCTGATTTAGTAATTAATTGTTTGATGGATATTTGACTTACAAAGTCAAAATAATGACCAGGTTTCTTTAGACTTTATATATGTTTTGACTCATGGAAAACAGAGAATCTTACTCTTGAGAAAGTAAAATAACTGAACAATTGTGGAGAAAAATTCCCTGTGTTTTGGAAAGAGCAGAAATCTCTGAACTCTGAGAGACTGAAGAATTCATTAAAGCGTTCCATACATGAAACATATCTGCAGTTTAACTTAAACATGCTTGAAGAATTTATGACTGAAAGACTGAGGAATTCATGAAAGTGTTCTATGAAATGTTATTTGCATAAACTGCAAATGTGTCTGTGGATTGTCTTGTTTTTCACTATGTCTGGAAAACACATTTAAATTATTCTCTGTTGTACTCAGTCCTAAGTTTTGAGAAAATAAACAATTTCATTTCGTTGGACAGGCATCTCTGAGCAAAAGTAGTGACAAAAATAGGAATTTTCACAAGTGTTGTTTAGCACACAGTTGGTATTTACTGTCAGCCTGGTGTGAGCTGGTGCTCATTATACCTCCTCACAGTGCAATTCTGCAGCGTCCCTTGGATCTTATTGCAGGCACTAAAGGGCCATTGTGCTTATTTAATACATAATAACAGATATTATGTATTCCACTACAGTGTAAATAGCTCCTCTAATCATATCTGTGCATTCAGTGTACTTTAAAAAATAATTCTGAATCAGAGCAGAATTCTTTACTTGAACCAGATTGTAGTAAAGTTTGTGAATTCATGAACAGAATACACATATGCTGCAATATTGTTATTCATTCTGGATAGTTCACATCCCTTTCACACTTTACTCTTATGCAATAATATACGTATAGTGCAATATTATTAATTTGGGAAGGTTTATATCTCTTGTAACTTTACTGTTACATTACTGTATTGCCTATTTATTGTATTGTTTCTGTCCTTCCTTGTTTTGAGCTGATAATTGCCTGCTATGCAATAATCACACTTATGGTGCAACACTAGTCACTTTGGAAGGTTTACATCACGTTTACACTGTACTGTTACATTACATTGCTACATTGTTGTACTGACTTGTTATTTATTGTGTTGTATATTGTCTCTGTCGTACCTTGCACTCTTCTGAATGTTGAATGTTACTGTGTGTTGCACCCAGGCCCATGGAGAAACATCTCATCACAATTTGCACATGTTCACAGCTGATGATGACAATAAAATAACCTTGAACCTCGAACCTAAATGAATTCTGGTGCGAACAAGTTATAGACTTACGCCCCCATTCAATTATTGGTCTCAGATTAGCCTGTAGACTGTGTTCCTAAACTGTGTGAAGTGGTCAGACAGTCTGAAGAGAAGCCCTTGAGTGAAAAGCAGTGTCTGCTGTAAAGAGACACACCTACACTGTCACGACCCCTCCGACACTCATCGTGATGGTGAAACATGCCTGAAAGGTTCAGGAATGAGAAACAGAAAAGCGGAGGCTCAGCAGAGATGTGTCTATGAATTCAGCCCAGCTGGGAGTAATGGAGAAAACCATGCTGCCTTGTGTGTTTCACAACTTCATTTAATAAAATAAACAGCAGAAGCAGCCAGCTCTAAAACACAAGGCATTAACCACAGCAAACACAACATATTTTCCACATTTAAGGATTTAAGAGCAGTTATTTCAGCAAGAGAAAATGTACAATTTCAGTGTTTTTTTAACCTCTCTTAGATCTACAGGTCCTTGTCCGCTAGTGGAGAAAAGATCTTCTCTTGCTGAAAACCTGGAGAAATGGTGTTTATACACTATGCTGTCCAACCAACTGCCCATCAGAATCAGATCTGCACCGACTGGAGCTTTAAAAAGCTAAAAACTGTACTATTCTTCTCCACCTTCTTTAAAGATCTGCATTTATATTATCTATATATCTATTATTTTTTAATTTTTATTCTATTTTATATTTTTATTCTGTTCCTGTAAAGCACATTGTGTATTTGTTAATGTGATACATAAATAAACTTGATTATATATCTGTGTTGTGATGAAAATAACTTCTTAGTGTTTTCCTGTACTTTGAAAAAAAAGAAACTTCTGAACTCCACTCAACAGTTTCTGGATTCCAAGAATTAGTATGTTTATTTTGGGCCTATATAAGAAAATTCTTCCTTCATAAAAACATCTCTTTGAAACAGATGAAACAGATTCGCAGCTGAACTTACACATGCTTAAAGAGTTCATGGAAGATTATAAGCACAAAAATTCAAATAGCAATTCATTTTGCACTTGTCAGTTCAATATTCACTCTGAGCATGTAATTTAAAAATATATTTTGCAACTGGCAATTCAATGTGCAAAGTGCTGATGCAATTCTTAATTCATTTCAAAATATTTTGAATTAAAAACAGAATAACAATTTCACTGAATTGCATTTCGTATTGCCATGGGTTTTGTGCCTTTTTATTCAAATGGCAATTAACTGTGCAATTTTGTTTTGGATTTTTTTTACTATTGGCATATTTTTACATCACCCCTTTATGTGCAATAGTATAACCGACCAAAACTCACTCAGTCCTTGCATAATACACGGTACTAGATTAGGTGAATTTCCAAAACTCAGTCCACTCGCGGAGTCGCGATGTCATGTAGTAGGATATAAATATTAAACTTCTACATAATTTTGTGACATTGAATATCGATTTACTTAATTGTTTTCATTATATTTTTTAAACAAATTTGCCCATACAAAAATGTGCAAGAGTTGCACTTTAGAAACAAGTAACTGTAAAATTTCAATTAAAAAAAATTATTTCCTGTAAGAATTGCTTTCCAGTAGGCAAAACAAGTAAAACACGATTTTCCCCAAAAAATACTTTTGGACTTCAATTGTCTTCAATTGTCAATTCAATATTCAATCTGAGTACGTAATTTGAAAATATGTTTTGCAATTGGAAATTCAATGTGCAAAGTGCTGATGCAATCCTTAGTTCATTTCAAAATATTTTGCATAAAAAATAGAATAACAAGGCACTGAATTGTATTTCGTATTGCCATGGGTTTTCTGCCTCTTAATTCAAATGCAATAGCGCCCTGGCAATTGCATTGCATGTTAGGGAGAAAAACTCAGCTGACAATTCTCAACTGTCAGACCACTCATCAAGACGGGCCTTCACGAACGACATCACTTGCTTGTTCATGCCCTAGTGACATGACTGATTCCAATAATTTCCAACCAAAATACACGTTATAATGAGCAAAGGAACAGATTTTTACACACATTCATTTAGAATTTAAGTGTGGTAATGAAAATGATTGACAGGCTGTTCCTTCCACAAGCTTTTAATCATTAAATAAGAGTCATTATCCTTTAATAACCACTGTTTCCAAACCAGCCTCATATATTTAGCAACAGGCTTCCTGTGGAGGCAGGGTATCAATTTGTAGCTGTGTTTTATAGATAAACGAAATGGTAAATGATACGGCTACTGTGGTTAAGCCACAGTTGGATATGCACATTACCAGGTAGCTGCTTTAGCCTCACTATTTTACCATCAGACATAACTTGGCTACACATAAAGTAAATAAATGAACTACATCCATTTAAGCAGACTCACTTTAAACGCCTGCTTGGCAGCCTCATCATCTGCATCTCCTCGTTTCCATGGTTTTGCCGGCCGGTTCCGCAGGCTCTCTCCGAACAGGTCGATGAAGAAGAAGACATACTCCTCCTGAGGAAGCCTCTGCTTATAAAACTGCACCATCAGCTTCCGGAACGTATCCCACTTACAGCACACATACACCACTGCAATCAGAGCACAGAGAAAAGACACTTTTTCACAGCTGCACCTCCACAACATTATGTCCGTACCAAACTTATTAATAGAGCTATCTATCTGTCTATCTACCTATCTATCTATCTATCTACCTTTCTATCTATCTATCTATTTATCCATTTATCCATTT
>JBBJLS010110246.1:0-18955 GCA_037577275.1 Bryconaethiops microstoma
CTTCCTCTGTCCCTCTCTCTCTCTCTCTCTCTCTCTCTCTCTATCACTCTCTCACGCTCTCTCTCTCACTCTCTCTCTCCCCTCCTCACTCTCTCTTTCTCTCTCCCCCTCTCCCTCTCTTTCTCTCTCTCTCTCTGTCTCTGTCTCTCTCTGTCTCTCTCTGTCTCTCACACACACACACACACACACACACACACATACACACACGCACACACACATACAAGCAAATGAACAGTATACAAATAGCCAAGCCCTATAACCACTAAAAGGAGGGATGGTCAAATATTATTTTCAGTATCATTACATTATTGTTTAACTACATTCCAAAATACACATTGAAACCATTCCATACTAATGTAAATGTGTAATGTAAAGTTGTGTATTTGCGCTCTCCTGTTCTAATGCTATGTGATGTGAGTGTGGTGGACTGAGGAATGTGAAACATCTCAGCCTCCCTCTCTTCCATAGCCATCACCCCACTGCATGACTGGGCCTTATTTTCAATACTTCAAGATGATGACCACATAATTTTCAACACCCTGAGAGTGTGACACTCATCATAATCAGACAACCACAAATAAATAAATAAACAAATAAACACACAGGCTGCCCATAGAAATTGTTATCACGTATTCTTTAACTTTTATGAAGACAATTTTAGAGAATATATGCTTTAACAAATAAAAAAATAGAAGCTATTAGGGTAATATGCATCCGATCCCATTATTATGGAATGCTAGACCTGATTATAAGCCATTTTTAATACATTCAATAAAGTAAATGCTAATTTTTGGCCAGAATAAAACTTTGAATGCATTCTATTACTGTGTAAACAATTATGACCTGGCAAAAAAAAAAAAACTAAACTAAAGGCTTCTCTTTGAGCACTCACAGAGAGTGTCACGGATAGAGAACAGCGACTTAATCATCAACTACACGGGACCCACTCAAGCAACACCAACTGGCAATAGGGCCACAAAAATGTCCAAATTTCACAATGTTCCAATTCAATTTGATTTTAAAATGCCTTTTTTTATACTGAATATGCAAATGTAGCAGGAGAAACTGTTCACACTGTAGTGAGGTTTGGACAATTTCAAATAATGAGCAGACAGATTTTAATTAATGTTATCTTAATAAATTAGAACTTATTCCAAAGGTTCCTGAATTAATGCAGTTATCCATCAGATGCTATTTTTCACACGCTGCCAATCAAGTCAGATTCAATCCGTTACAGCAACTGCACCAAAACAGATAGTGTTTCTTGTTTTTTTAATTAACCAAAACATAGTGCTGGCATTAGCTATCAGTGTCTTCAATCAATCTTTGAAAAGTTCCACACGATAAGGTCCTTAGAGGAAACTTTAAGCGTAGAAAGTTCAGATTTGATCCTATAGTTAGTTTAGCCCAGCCCTGTCTATAGCTAATACACCACGGCTGTCACTCACGTACAACTAACACTGTCATACAGCAGTTTTACAGAATCCAGGTGAGCAGGTCAAAAGCAACAGAGGCAAGCAAAACCAAGGAGGAACTAAGACTGTGAAATTCGGTCTCCTTTGGTCTGTACTGGATAGCGAGGGAAAGCAAAAGAATAACACTATGAACCTGAATAGGTGGTAAAAGTGTGCAAACCTAATCACTGATGAGCAGTAGAGTCTCAAAAGTAGGATCTGTCAGAGTTTGTAATTAGTAACAGAAGCTTCTGTGGGAGTAAAGTATGAGCTTCTGAACACAAATCACGATCTGCACCACCAAGAGCTGATACAACCACATTTATGTAGTGGCAGAGAAGAGTGCAGAGACAGCAACAAAGATAAGGCAAGCGAAAGAAAAGCAGGCAGAGGGAGGCTGGGCATTTCCCTAAGCCCATGGAGTTATGATGAAATCCCTGGCAGGGAGCAGCTGGTGGATGAACAGCCCTGTGAGGCAGCAGAGGGCAGTGAAGGCAGTGTGGGAGGTCAGAGGTGACAATATACACACCATCAGAATAAGGGTACACATGATAACAATAATAATGAAAATAACACTATTATTATTATTCACTTTAATATACTTCACCTTAAACAAGTTACTAATTAAGCAATTATATAGCTAACCACTAGGCAGCTGGTGGGCTTGTGGTTAGGGAGTTGCCCCTGTGACCAGAAGGTTGTGGGTTTGAATCCCAGGACTGCTAGTGACACCACTGAGGTACCCCTGAGTAAGGTAGCGTCCTCACACACTGCTCCCCGGGTGCTGTGTCCCTGGCTGCCGCTGCTTCACTCAGTGAATGGGTTAAATGCAGAGGAAGAATGTGCGCTGTGTTGTTTTCACATATGATAAATGGTCATTTTAACAAATGATATAAAAAGATTTTATCAAGAGAGTCCACCATGCTAAAAAGAGGAAAGATTAAATTTGCTTTAAAGCAGGAACTCCCTCTCTACTTTTTAAGCAGCATCTGGCAGATTACAGACATAATCTTTAAAGTGTAGGTCTGGCTCACACACTGAACTGAAATTTTGAACGAGAATCCCCCTCACACACTATGAATTTTTCAATACTGTACAACAGTTAACAGCTACGGCGTGAACGTGGCCTCCAGAGTACAGCATGTATTTACACCAGTCTCTAATGTTCAATGTAGGTGTTAATAGCATCACTATTCGCAGTGGAGGAAAGGAATTTGTTAATTAGTGAGGAAGTTGAGAAAACACAACAGTCTGTATCTAGACTGGTTAGCATCTGGAAACCCTCAGGATGCAAAAAAGTTCTGTTTCACTTCGACCCTTCAGCGTAAAACATCATGCATTTACATGTACGGCATTTACACACATAAACATTTTTCTCAGGGATAAAGAAAGTTTTCTGATTCTGATTTGGATAAACGCTTTTATCGCTTTGGATAAACGCTTCATTCCCTAACTACAGGGGCAGTCTCCCTGGAGCAACTGGGGGTTAAGGGTCTTGCTCATGACCTCTTGGTTCAGAGGTATACTGCACACTAGGCCACCACCACTCCATGCCTACTGTAGGGGCCGGTAAGGCTGGGTATGCACTGATGGTGCTCATCTGTAATTCATTCCAAAACACTACAAAGCACAAAGGACTCTTATTATGTGTTAAACATGAAACATGGCCCTACAATGAGACAACATTTTCAAAATATCTAAACACAAACGTGCTTATGCCATTTAAATATTACATATATATAAAAATACAACAAACAGAACAAAAACCATGCAAAACATTTATATACATAAGCAGGGTAAATACACTAATAAATTAATTTAATTTACAGTCATAAAAATACAGGGCTTTAAGAAGAACAAAAAAAAAATATCTGAGAACACCTAAGAGAAATACACAAGATAGCTCCACACGGGAAACTGTCACGATGAAGGAATGCTGGACCGCTTCTGCCAGAGATGCGTCACAGGGCAGCAGCCAATATACGGTTGTTTTGTGTTCTCTCGACAGTACTAAAAAATGACAGTTATATTTTATATGGAAATTTAGCTGAATTTACGTTAATATTTATGTTACAAAATCAGTACATTATATTTTTCTTAATAATTTGGCACTAAAATGCATGAAAAATTATATAACAGCAAAAAAAAAAAAGCAGAGTATATCTGTGGTTCCCGTTAACAACTTAGGCTGCGAACTCTGAACCACGTCTTTGTGAGCTTCTTTAATTAGGCAGCACTCAAGATCTTGCTGCAGGGAAATCTGGTCTCAGGCTAGTGTTAAAATAATCCTTGAGTAAGAGAGCATCCCAGAGGTTTGTCATATAAAAGCACTACTCATTATTTAACACAGTGGAGGGGTGCTCTACAGCAGGGGTCACTGAAAGTGTCCGCAAGGGGCCGGTGTGGCTGTAGGTTTTCATTCCAATGGAGCAGGAGCACACCAGATATATTTAATCAAGACTGAGACCATTTGATTCAATGACTGGATTTAAATGTTCTTCTGCATGACTGGATTGCAGGTAAGATTGGTCACTTCTGCGCTACAATTTCAGGTATGAGTACGAGTAGGACCATTTGCTGCACATAGAACTGATAGATCTCACTAAGAGGGAGAACAAAGTACAGATAGGTATCTGACTTATTTGCAGCAAAATGCAAAAGCTACATATTGCCACAATCTAATTGCAATGGGTGCTTGTATTCATTTTCCTTTTGAAATACATCCACAGTTAGGACAAGCATTCAGATACATAAATAGGGCTAAAAAACTAGGACCAAATCAATACTGCTATCTAAAATCATATTTACAAAAATGCATTTAGATAATAATCTGTTCTAAATGTGAGAACTACTAAATACAGTTCTGTGTAAAAATCTAAGACAGCTGTTTAAGCACTGGACCTATCATCAGGAGATCCCTGTTGATGTCACAGCCATCCCTGGATAGGGGAGCACAATTAGCTTTATTTTGTGGATGGATAGAATGGCCCTCTCTCACACCCAGAACTGGTAACAGAATAGCCAGTTACTGTTCTTCTCCAAGTGCACTGAGATGTCCAATGATGCTCAATTGCCAGCAGTACACAAAATCACGTAGCGACATTACAGAGACTCAAAGGAAGCACGTGTTAGTGTAACAAGGTGTTTTGATTACACTAGATTTGTACTGAAATATGTTCTGAGATTTTGTTTTATTGGTTTCTTTGATTTGCTGTGAGATTTTTATTTCATAAGACCACATTGCACACTTGACTAGTAGAGTGGATAATTGGGGGTTACTGAGGGAGGTGTACGAGTTTGATTGTCTATTTATATTTATTTGTTTTTTTTGCACAGGTGTATGTTTTGCTGCCATTTTGGTTGGAGTGGGTCATGCCTGTATTTTCTTTTGTCATTTAATTGCTGTCTATTGTAAATTGTGTTGGTTTTTGTGTCCTGTGTGAAGCCCCCCCTCCCTCCATCTGTTCTGGTATGACCCATATCCTGGGTTAGGGAGGTGGAAACCCCGTTTCGCTCTGTAACGTGCCATGACGGTGAGAGGTATGTGTGGTCTGCTTGTCCTGTTTTATAATTTTAGTTTTGTTAAATACGTGTGTTTTTGAAGTTTGTGTGTTGAATTTATGTATATATATATATATTTTATAGTTTTCTTTCTTTCTGTCTCTTTTTGTAACGTGCCATGACGGTGAGAGGTCTGAGAGGTGAGAGGAGAGGAATAAAAGCATTTATTCAGCTTCATTTTGATGTCCTCCCGTTATTGACACGAGTGAAAATACACAACGCAGAATTCAGTCCGTTACAGTAGCCTTTTAGTAAGCTGACAGTCATAGACACAACTAAACTGTTTGAAAAATTAGAAATTGTTTTAAAAAGCAAAACAATAAAATCAATGGTGAAATGTTGGCTTCTGACTTGGTGCACTCCAGCATTTAAACAATTTACATTACCAGCACTCCTGATTTATTTTATTCAAGTACTGATTAACCGAAGTACATTTGACGTAGTAGCTGTAAATTGGTGGATAACATATGGCAAAAATATTCACAATATGACAGCATTTACTTTTTGACATGAAAAGCTGAAAGAGACAAAAAACAGCAGTGCCACATTTTAAAAATATAATGCAACAAAATACAATCCTTTTTATTAATATTCCACACACTACACTGAGCTAAACTTAATTAAAAAGCTAATTATGCTCTCTTAATAAAGAAACATGCAATTGATCTGTGTTCTACATGCAAGAATATATGTGATATAATTCATCATGATTACAATGAATTTCATCACATTACCCAACCCCAATGTTAGTGTTGCTTTTAGGACAAATACATTCTTATTGCCCTGATAACTGGTTTTGTGTATCACTTTATCAAATGCCAAAAATATTACATATTATTATATGACAAAAAAATTTAGCTCTTTGTACTTAGTCACAAACACATTCCATCAAGATCAGAAAAATATTTGAAAATTCAAAGAACCATGCATTTGCCTACAATGCACCTTTAAAGTATACAGTAGAAACACCAGTGCATGGCTGAAGGACATGACTGGCTACAGTAACAGAAGAATTGCCTTACACAGTCAATCTGCCAGGGCTATAGGCTAATAAATAGAGGAGATGACAGACAACAAGCTCTAGGGTATTACACTGGAGCTTAATGCTTAGATATCAGATGATCAACTTATTGTGAAAAACAATCCCCAGAATAAACATATCATCTAATCTTAAATGTATGACAAGCTATTGCATATTCATAAGAGCAGCAAACATGTATTGACTCTGTACAGAGGTATCTGTTAATGCCCAAGGGCATACAATTGATATATTTTTGCTCTGCCCACAAATGCATTCCTCCATAGTAAAGACTTTGAGGATGCCAGATTTATAGGAAATCCCATTCAAACCATTAAAAAACAATTTAAAAAAAAATATTTATTTCATATTCACATATAACATCACACTAAAGACAGATGAGATGTAGCATTTTTAGCTAATTTTCGTTAGCTAAAACATAATAGCTCTTTAAACTGGAGATTCAGGTCATGTAGCAGCTCTAAACACAATGCGCTAGAATTTCTCCTCAGTATGTTTATTGCCAGTGTCCTTTAATTCTTGTGCATCCTTTATCAACAGTTGCTATAAAAGAATGTATTATGGGTGGAGCGTGGATAGGTCAGTTGTCTGAGGAACTTACTACTCTATTGGTCTATTATATTTCTGCTGGGTTCAACTAACGAAGATGCTTCCTTATCAGTAATCCAGGAGCCCATTCTTTCTCTAGTGTCGTCTACTTCTGAACTGAAAAGCCTGAGCACAGCACATACAGTGTACCTGGGTATGCACCTGCCTGCATTTAACTCCACACATTGACCAGGGTTACTCAGCTGGTAATTCTATACAGACTATGTCCACCGCCCTGTAAACACAGGAGCTTCTTTCAGCAAAGCGGTGTCACCACATATGCCCAGCACTAGATATCAAGGCAAAGCACGTACATACACAGAGAAGAAAAGATTCACACTCAACAAAACAGATCAATATGCTCGATTGAGATGTCATTTCGGGGTTTTGATCCTGTGGATGGCCTAACTGCTTAGTGATACTCTGTTCCAACAAAATAAAATAAACTGTTCCTGTTCAGGCTAAATACAGTATTCATTTCCAATCCAACAGCATTCATTAAAAACCACTGAACCATCCATCAGAAATTCTCCAGTAGATGTTTGCCATTATTTCAAGCATTCTTGTAAATTTTGCTCCTACTTAGAGAGAAGTATTTTAGAAATAAATATCTAGCAAGTGCAGATTCAGCAGCGTCAGAAGCACTTTCAGACTTGTTTGTGGTTTAGAGCAGATTTATCGCTAACCATTTACAAAGTGAAATTTCGTCAGGTTTTAATGTCTTTACATGTTAACTGGAATTAAAACTCCTTAACTACTTGTGATTGTTTGCTATTGTCAAACTTGTGGCTTACAGTTTCATAGTCCCAGCTCAACACCGACTAGAAAAGCAGTACAGTATAATGGGCTGAAAAACAACGACTTCCTTTGTCTCTATGGAATAAACCATACTGGCTACAGAAGAGAAAGCAGTTAAAGTGTTATCAAGAGCCTACACATTATACTATAAAAAAGAAATGCTACGAAGAAACACCCTCTTCACCAAGAGTCTGTACAGCTGGCATATAGCCTATAGTTAGGATGAATAAGAGAAAAGTACTGAATGTACTTGTATAAAGACAATTCTAGTCCTTCTCATAACATGTTTTGAACATGGAAATAAAGATAAAGAAAGAGTCAGACGACAATTTAACGCTCCACTCTATCTGCCCCTTCTGTGTTGTACTGAATGACTACCATAGACCCATTGACCTGAAACACACCTATAATAGAAGACAAAAAGCATTGCTAGTCAACAGGCGCAGTAGGAGATCAAGAAATTTTCTCTTTCTGGCTACGTGGTAGTGAAGGCCTCGAGGCAGTTGTCTTTAGATGACAGACACTTGCTTAAAGAAATGCCTCCCAATCATTTGCCACACACTGATAGGTATCTGAGAAGGGGAAAAACAAGATGCTTGCTATTCTAAGCAGGCATCACTGCATTGTCGCATTTTTAAGAAGCATCTCTGGTGTGCTGAAGAAACCATTTAGCTGAAATAACATCTACCAGATGACACATGGGACTTGTCACTTTGGATTGCAGTTCAGCTTTTCTCACTGGAAGAAATTCAGTTCTGCATCTTTTGAATGTCCCCAAGATGAGTTAATCCTCAGAGGATGAGGCTGACAGATGGGTTCAAAAGTCTGAAGAAAGAAACATGGTGCTGTCTTTCAGTCTTTAATCTGCAGCCTAGCATGCTAGCAGCCATGCTTTATTGTGTGTACTTAATATTCAGTATGGGTAAAACTAATATGAGACTAATATGCCATAAAATCACAGTGCTTTTGTTGATGATACATATGCAAGTTGGAATAGACTAAATTCAGTCAGGTACTTGTTACATGTGGTTAAAATGTTTTTGTTGGTAATATAACTATAATTGCTCTAAATCTTTTTGCTTCATGATACCATAGTTGTTGTAATAAATATTACAACAACTATGTAAATATGTTGTACGGGATATACAATAATATCAGAAACATGTCAGTATCAGCTGGGGGTGTAACAATGTATCGCAAAATCACAATATCTCGATGCAAGAACATGACATTGCGTGTTGTGAAGTCCAGCACATATATGATATTTGCCACCTTTACAATACATACTGACATAAATTTCTGCATTGCAGATTTGCTCAAAATATCATGAGAATATTGAGTATCATATATTAAATTGTTCAGGTAGGTGTAGTTCCAATTTCTGCATTTCATCAGCAGAAAATATCAGATATCAGCAATGGCCCACAATTTCCATAGTGGTGCATCCCTAGCAGTTGTTCTAAAACTACTGACCATAACCATGGTGTACTCAAAAAGGTGTACTCTGACATTACAGTTACACACATATACAGTCAAATTGCCCACCCCAACACTAAGTTTGGAGAAAAGAGTCAGGCTGGTCTGTGCTTGTTAAAGAGGTACTGGAGAGTGCATACAGACAAGGCTATTCAGAGCAGGTCGCTATGCTGACTTGTTGATATACAGTTTCTGCCTGGGGCAGTGACAGCTATATTAGAGACGTGTTCAGAGCAGTCAAGGTGACTAAGGCTCAAAGTCAATCTGTACAGCAACGATATGGCAAATGGATGCGCTGTAATGGACAGAAAGGCAGCTGCCAGAAAAGAGTAATCACAGCAGTGGCACACTGCTGCCACTGCCTTTAAGGATCACATCAATAGCCATAGAGCTAAATTACCAATAACGCACAGGAACACGCGCAGTTTGAAATGGTTTCAGTTTATCTCAAGTGCCAGATTTAATCTCAAAGCCTCATATTCAAAACTATGGCTGGTTTGTCTGAATGCTTTCCATCGCGATATCCTTTACACATCACTACCGCAACAACAAAACCCTGAAGCCTCAAAAGGTAAACTTAAAGAAGGTGGAAACACTGTCAACTTAAAAGCAGGTGAATGTAGGTTTTGAGCTGACAGCAATGATATAATCTTCACTGTATGCGAGGAACAAAAGAGGAACAGAAGCATGCCTGAACAATCTCAGGGTGGTACCATTTCACAGGCAGAATGATTTAGAAAGCTATCATACAGGGCAAAGGGGTGGAGGTAGATTAGGTGTGCACTTGTGAATTACACACACAATAAAAAAACAGTAAAATCTTTCTCGCTGTGTCGCATACACATGCGAAAGCATGCAGATACGAGCTGAGATTCTCTGAGGGGTACATTTTACTCTGAGCCATTCATAAGATCTTCTGAATCAATAGCCCATACAGCGACTTCTTACTTTCTCCAAACTTTTAATGTAATTTGGTCCATTTAGGCACAACACAATGCGTTCTCTGTGGCCTAAAAGGCTCCACTGCCTTGCCTAACCTACTTTCTTATCTCAGTGTCTACTGGGTGAAACGTGTTAGGTTGAGCTGCTCATGTGTGGGCGTACACTTCTTAAAATGAAGGTGACAAAAAAGGGTTCTCTGGAGTGATGCCATAGAAGAACCACATTTGGTTCCTTAAAGAGCCTTTCAATGGACGATTAAATAGTCTAAGGAAGTTTAAAGAACTTACACTTAACATAATGCTTCTAAACCAATTCCACATTTTTTAGAATCTTATATTTTTTTAGAGTGTGTTCTCACTTTTTTCGCTGTAGCCCCTTTTTTAACTTCCATGGTGCTCATTTCTATTAAGCAACAAATTAGTTTTAGCAAAATGGTTCTGTGTTGCTCTACATGTGTCCTTTGACTTGTTACAACAGGTGAAGCCTTCTAGTGCTCTAAAGAGCCCATTTTAAGTAGAACTATATACAAGACGTTCTGCATCATAGAGAAGGATCTTTTAACCAGAAAAAGAACCACTTAAGCATTCAAACAGTCCTTTAAATTATTCCATTGAGTTGGTTCTCTCTATAACCACTGTATTTACTAAAGAACCCTTGAAGGGTGTTTCTTCCCCACACAAAACTGATTATGTGTGATTAAAAGTCTTGGCTTCATTAAGCTTATTTTGCTTTTTATGTTTGTTAATTGAGAACTATGGTGTTATTACCACTCAACCTGTCTAGCTCAACATACTGAAGTAGTAAAATAGTGAAATTAAAGAGACAACAACATTCAAACAGTTCCTATCACCTTTCCCTTCACCTGTCACACGTTTAAAATAAACTGAGAGGTCAAAAGTGCAAGACTCAGGTCCTTGAGGGTCAATGTCTACTTTGGTAGTTCCTTTACTAACAGACCTACTAAAACTGGCAATTAACAAGTATGTTGAATCAGGGGTGCTGGAGCAGGAAAAACACCACACTATGCTGGACAACAGCCCTCTTCCACTGGAGCTGTGCACCTCAGCTCTAGTACATCAGTACCGCTACTCATTAGATAACAGTTGGTGTTTCCTGTTTTCTTTTTATCACGTTATTTCAGGCATTTGCTAGAAAGACTATACGTGTTGGGGCTTCACAGTGACACACACAGGGTCCAGTTTGTGTTGGAGTAGTCTTCAACACACTCTCCACTGCACCTTTCATCTACACTACAGCTCAACGAATGGGGATATATGGCTATTCCAGCAAAGACTGCTCACACACACACACACACACACACACACACACACACTATATCTCCCTCGCTCTTTCTCTCGCTTCCTCCCTCGTTCTCTCTCACACACATACGTAGAAACACTCTCTCTCACACACACACACACACACACACGCATACTTTAACTACTGCACAGGAAACAGATGCGCACATACACGCACAAGTAATATTCGCACACACACACACACACACAGAGGTCCCACAACCACATGCGCGCTCGCGCACACACACACGCACACATTTCTGAATGACAACGCGAATGCAGCGAAGAGCTCACACGCACTCTGGCGCTCTCTCACACACACACTGTCATCCTTTCTTTCTCCTTCTTCCTTTCTCTCTCTCTCTCTCTCACACACACACACACACACACATACACACACACACACACACACACACCCTCACTCTCTCCACCTCTCTGTTCCTCTTTCTCTCTCTAACACACACACACACACTCCTGTCCAGAAGAAGGCTGGGCTCCAGCTGTGAGCTCGTGCCTCACCCTTGTACTGCAGCGCACTGGCCGCGATGACCCTCAGGTTTCCTGAGATGGACTCTCCGGGGCTGTAGACCACCTTGTTGTTGGTGAAAGAGATGCTGAACTCCTGCAGTTTGCCCATCTCGCTCCGGAGCGCAGCGCGAGGGGCTCTCACTGTCACACCGCGGCACGAGCACGGCCCGCTGACGTCACCAGTCCAGCGCCCAATCAGGGAGGAGCTCCACTCCCACAGACAGAAACACGGGGAGGGGGGTATATGTTTGGGTTGGGGGCGCAGTATTGCATATATTATAGCTATACAGTACATGCGACAAAGAAGCTTGAAGTTATAATGAAGTTATTAAGAAATGAATATCGATAATGGCTTATAAGAGATCTTGAGGCAAGTTAAAAAAGAACATGGAAAAAAAAACAAGTACAGTGCAGTGTTTATCCTTGCTTACCACTGTGTTACCAAAATACTTAACTTGCACTTATTTGCAGTTTATTTTAAAATGATTATTTAAAATTAAGATTAGGTTTGGGTTTAGGTTTATGCATGATATAAGATTTAACAGTATAATGTTCAGTTGCATTTAATAGATATTTAGTTGGACATTCGGTAAAGAACAAGTGAGGTTCCACAAATCAGTTTAGATGTTTTAATCTTCATTGTTAAAACTGTTGTTAAAAATTACAAAAATCACACACACACACACACACACACACACACACACACACACACACACACACACACACATACACACACTTTCTGCTCATCTAAATAGAAACCTAACCACTGACTAACTGACATTGTGAGACACCAGAACACACACACACACACACACACACGTGTAATAGATGGGGGGAAATACATTACATACACAATGGGATTTTGACCTCTACCACCCCTCTTTCCTCAAAACACAAACACACTCCCATCCCCTGGGCTCGCTCACGGCAGCAGTTTAGTCTCCAGAAGGCCTGACTCCACAGCCCCCATTCAGTTAAGACCCAACGGAGGACAAAATGTGACAGGATACCACACTTTATTCAAGTCACCCGCAGGCATTACAGTGCTGACAGATGAGAACTTGCTCTACCAGCCATCCAGAGGGAGGGTGGGCAGACAGAGAGAGGGAGACAGAGCTAGAGAGAGTGAGAAAGAGACAGAGAGAGAGCTATAGAGGGGGTGGCAGACAGAGAGAGCTAGAGCTAAATAGAGAGAGAGAGCAAGAGCTATAAAGAGATGGGGCAGAGAGAGAGAGAGTTATAGAGAGAGGGAAGGAGAGAGAGAGCTAGAGAGAGACAGAGAGGGAGAGAAAGAGAGCTAGAGAGAGAGAAAGAGAGAGAGAGAGAGAGAGAGAGAAGTTGATGTTATGCAAGGTCAATATCAGATTTGATTTGTCATCCAGAGTGCCAGCAGGTTTTTCTCTTCTTCCAGACACTAACTACAAAATCAGATAAACCGACACATTATGTAAGAGGCTTGAGTTAAAAAATTGCATCCTAATGTTACAAGACTCACTAGGCATGGACAGACATTCACATATACAGTAGGCCTACGCATTCGAACAGTTCACAGTGCAGTGACATGACTCACTGAGAGCATGTTTAGCATTCTTTGCTGTGGAAAAGAATGCTCTTACAATGCCAGTCTGCTGACGGACTGATGTCTTCATGTTTTTACCGTTACAATTACACCGTTACATTAACAGTTTTACAATTATAGAGTTTGCATTTGTAACTATGGAATATTATATAAACATAAATGATGTAATACAAACTTGATAATCTGCATGAGGGGTTGTGACTAGTCAGTCTAATGTGTGTGATGTGCGTGACTATCTGAAATGTGTCGTCAGGCCAAAAGCAGCACTAATGAAGTCTGACTAAATGTCCAGCTAACTGTTTAGCTTGTGATTCTTCACCTGCTTGCTCTGATCCGATTATCCTAACATTTCCATTCTTAAATGCTCCTTGATGAAGGGAATGATTTTGCTAATCATATTCATGGCCTTTAGTAGAACTTTCTTTGCTTGATTTATTTTATTCCTTTCTTTATTTCGTTGTTTCCTTTTTTTCGTTCTTTCTTTTTTCTTACTTCCCTGAAGTACATTAGGTACATGTATTTGCTGCCCCCTGCTGGTTTCTACAGTATAAAGTAAAGCAAAGCAAAGTGATCCCTTATAGTCACAACACAGTACACAGTGTGAACATGGTGAAAATTAAGCATATAATCTCTATAATAAACATAATCTCTATAATAAATACATTATAGTCCTTAACTTGATTTTTCATCTAACTGTATTTATAGTTAAATAGCAATGTGGTTTAACCTAACGTAGCCATCTACCCAAACAGTAAAATGGAAATATTAAAGAAAGACAGCATATGTTGTTCAGTATAACAGTACTAAAAACACAGACAACAAAAATGACTACAATTACAACTGGTTTATAGGCCTAATGATTGCAAAAAATTTTGTCATATATTTATTAAACTTACAGTATGCACAGTAATGATGTACGTGTATGTGACTGAAGCTGCACTGTTTTACTCCAGTTCATTAATTTCCAAATTTTTCAGAATATCTGCCTCCTCCTCCTCCTCCTCCTCCAGAAGGCAGGTCCGAGCGATAGCTCTGGTCACAACATATGGATCACAGTTGGCAGCCGGACGGCGGTCCTCTAAATAGCCACGCATTTCCAGGACCACGTGGCGAGGGATGCGGATGCTGGCCCCTCGGTCAGCCACTGCTGCTGAAAACTCATGGATTGAGGAGGTCTCATGGAGGCCTGTGAGACGCCGCTGGTTGTCCCGACCACCATGAGGGTCATAGACCTGGATGTGCTCAGCATGACGCAGGCGGAGTTTTTCTATGGCCGTCTCAATGTGCCTGACATCATTGGGAATTGTGGGAGAACAGAGAGAAACCACATGGAAACATGATTTGATGTGTGTTTAAAACCTGACAGCACTTTTAGATGTCCAAACATGAGAAATGTGCCACTTCACCTCCCCTTACAGAAAACTGTTAATCACCTGCACAACTGAACCCTGAATAAACCACGTTTTTCTGATACTGCCAAAAAAATAAAAACTACCATTTAAAAGCTTCTCAAGTTGCAATCACCTGCTAAAGTCTGCAAAAAGTCCCCTTAGGTGACAGGTTCGGCTGATTTCTTTAGTGAAAACGAGTTAGCACATCCTTTACAGGAACTGTGTTACAGATTTTAGTGTACAGTTTAAGATCATTTGGGGAAAAAAAACATTAAATGTAAAATAAACCATAACTTTTCCATGCCCTTATTTGCAAACCCAAAGTTTTCCATATGTCTATATGTTCATATATGATTTCAGGAAGATGCTAGGGAGCTTAACCTGTTTCAGACAATTTGTAAATGTGGAACTAGGATCTAACAAGCCTAATGGCCCCTGCGCAGTTTCTCACCTGCACCTTTCAGTAGTTACACAAGTTGGAAAGATGCAAGTGAGGGTGTTTATATCTGTCCATACTGATAACAGATTCATTCACAAACACAACAAAACAAAAAACTAAATTAAGGAATTCAATTACAGTCACAAATAAGCAGAAACTAAATTAAAAACATTCACTTAAAGCAACTTAAAAAGCCAACAGGGGGGAACGAAACAGGGATAATGAACACCCAACAGGACAACAAGAAACTCAGGCTACAGGAGAAACCATAGCAGACAAGGGCTGCATGTACTGTGAAGTAACAACAAGAAACACCTGAGAACAAGTATTGGGTGGGATTACATAACAAGTATTGGGTGGGGCTGCTTTCCAAAAGCTAGTGTGCAGGTTCTAGATGGCACTTTCCAGTGTTTGTGTTATCTAAAGCAAAATGTAATGGTCTACCAAAGGCTGCTTTGAATGGGCAATATGTAATAGTTAAAACACAGCTACTGAAAGTTGCCTAGACATTGATGTGAATGATCTAATGTGACATGCAAAACTTTATTTTTTGGACTGAAATTCTATCCTGTAAGTTAAATAAACAGTTCAGTTTGCTGAAAGCATTCAGTTTAGTCCCTTGCACTAAAGACTGGACAAAGACCACAAAAGATACTCCAGTATGATCCTCAAAAACTATTTTTTCAAAAGATCTTCCTGTTTAGAACAGCCTTTGATGAAAGAGTTGTATACTTAATATAGCAGTAGGAGGTTTTGGATGCAGCCACAGTTGGGGCAGAGAAGGAAGGGGAGAAACATCAAGTAACCGTAACAATATGAAGCAGTAAACTTAAGACATTTTTAATGTGTCAACAAATGTTTTGAAAAACATTTTTTCTTAATAAAAAGAACTTTCTAATGTGTGAGAACAGTGACCTAATGAACGACAAGTATTAGTAAGCCATGAGAATGGGAACCTAAAACATGGCCAATTAACTACTTAAATTGTGGCAATGACTTACGATTTGTTTTGTCATAACTTTAAAATCCCAATTTATTTATTCTATTCCATCTCGTTCCCACAAAGTTTTTAATATGCGTTATGGCTTACCATGTGTAGCTTAGTTATTAAGAAGGATGTCACCCTAGAACTGAGTCTCCATAAGAAAAGAGTTGTACAAGATTCTAAAATAATTCAGAATTTATAATGAGTAATAAGTTGTGATAAAATCCTCCTAGAATGCCATGTTTATCAATAACCAATTCATTGTAAACAGTGAATTAAATTATATGATTTATCATTTCATGTTTGTGCTGTTCCTAAACAACTTTAAATGCAGAACAAAACTTATAAACACATAAACAACAGTAGTGGAATCTGAAATGTGCATGTGTGCATGTGTCAAGCCCACAATTAAATTATATTTTGGGGGGTCATATCCCGCAATACTAAAATCTACTTAAATTTACCCCCCTCCTTGTATACTGAAAATATAGTATACTATGATAAGCAATCTATGCAAAATTTTATTCATGTAGTAATGAGGCAACCTTCCAAATGTAGATTGTGTGCATCTGTTTTTCTCGTTGTGTCCAAAAGCAATACTCACTTCAATCCCCCCTCGGCTCTGGTGGCCTCAGTGCTGAAGTTGGTGTGACAGCCAGCTCCATTCCAGTTCCCTGCCATAGGTTTGGGGTCCAGTGTGGCAACCACACCAAAGTCCTCACACACTCTGTGTAGCAGGAAACGTGCCATCCACAGGTGGTCTCCTATCTCAGTCCCCTCACATGGGCCAATCTGGAACTCCCACTGCACACACAAGAATAGCCAAAGATGGTTAACCATGCATGTAAAGCCCAGAGCACATAAAGCACTCAGTATTCAGAACATGGAGATGTTCAGTGATGTGTACCATTGAACCTCACACAACGTGTCTTGCATTCGGATTGAGCTTTTTCATACAGTACACCACTGCTGTAGCTCAGGGTGTAACAGGATTTGTACCATGTCAGAGCACCTGAGAATTCTTTGAATTGCTCCAATAAAAACAAGGCCTTCATCAGGGCCATTCTTTTATCGTTGTGGAACTTATTGTTATAAAATTTAATGAAGAAATGATTAATTAGATGACATGGGCTTATGGTGACACCACAAAGATGTTGCTATGTATGATGTTCAATAATTAAATGTATTATTAATAATAGTTAGGCCTTCAGAAAAAGCTTAATTATTTCTAGGAACTAAAAAATAAATGTGTTCAATATAGAGCTCATTTTATATTTGAACTGTGTAGCATTTAAATAGCAAAATTGCTAAACTCTTCAAGAGAAATGTGTCATTTTTTCCAGATGTACATTTATAAATGAGCTTATTTCTGTTGTGTTTGCATTATAATAATAATAATAATAATAATAATAATAATAATAATAATAATAATAATAATTTGTATATATTAGAGGGAGACAACTATAAGGTTACCTGAGAGGGCATAACCTCTGAATTGGAACCACTGATTTTGATTCCAGCGTACATGCAGGCTTTATAGTGACATTCCACAATGTCTCTGCCAAAGGCCCTATCTGCACCCACGGCACAGTAATACAGACCTGAGGTTACAGGAAGAACGTAGTCAAGACACAGACAGACAAGAAACATTACTTGTGATAAAAATTATGTAAAAGCTATAGTTTTTAAAACAGAACCTTCACCCAAATGTTTAACATTGTATTGTACTATACATCATACACAAAATGTCTTAATGCTTCTACTTGATAAACTAGGATATCATTAATGCTAAAAGAAAAACTTTGATGTGTTAACTTCATATAAGAAGAAATGTGTCTAAATGTGGTTAAATTACTAACAAACTTGGCCAATTCTCCAGTTCTCAGTGGTGTTGGTGTTAGGGTTAGGGTTGTGATTAGGACAGGCATTAGGATTAGGATTACAATGATTACAATTAATTAGAGTTTAAATCTCCAATCATGACACTGTTTAGTGCAGGACTAGGCTTAATCTCTATCTGGGAAACTGCTCCATTATGTTTTCTCTCACCTTGTGGTTTAGGGTAGCCTTTTGTGGGCCAACCATACGGATGTCCGTCCATGCCCAGTAGAGTGTACTCTTGCTCTATCCCAAACAAAGGGTGAGACTCCTTCACCTTCTCCATGATTTTTTTGCAAGTGTACCGATGATTCATGTCTACAAGTAATTAAGAATCATGGTGCACATAATAACAAGTAACTAAATTAACTCCAGCATGTGATGATTAAGACATATTATTCAGTAACTACAACAGATCATTCAGCAACTACTATTAGTTATTCATTAAATGCTAAGAAATTAATAAGTATTGAGGGACTGATGTGTGGAACGTCTGGAATTCAAGAAAATATTCCAGTATTGTACATCGCTCGGTCATCCTTATGAAAGAGTGAAATAGAAAATCAATTGACATAAAGGACAGTGAGATGATACTGAAACTGCCCATTGATTCCTATGGAATCTATTTTTGACATTTGCAATAAACACTCCAGAATAATTGTCCATGGTATTCATGCCTAAGAATGCAGATGTGGTCCTTCATACCTGCAGGTTTGTGGTCATATTTGAGCACCTCACACATCACCAGCTTATTGGGGTCCAGAGTGAAAGGGTCTCTGAACATACGTACTGGAACCAGGAACATGTCACTGTTGTTACACTTGGCCTGGCCTGTGCTAGAGCCATCGAAGATCCACTCTGGAATATCTAACACAAAGTGCATCCAATAAATGAATATTTAAATGCTGATCAGATAAGACACACTTCACATACACTTTTTGCAACCAAGGCTCTGTATAATAAACCTTTTTATATGTATGTATGTATGTATGTATGTAT
>JBBJLS010110261.1:0-18954 GCA_037577275.1 Bryconaethiops microstoma
TATACCCCTTGTTTTTGTAAAATATTGCACTCTTTTTGTTTAATCCTGTCCTGTCTGCACTTATGTGTTGATTCTGATTTAGTTGTGTTACACGGTGATCCTTAAGGAACATTGTTACATTTCACTGTATACCATGTAGATGGTTGAAATAACAATAAACAGCTACTTGACCTGACTTCAATTTTAAAACTATTTCGGCCTATTAAGGGCTTTTCCATTGTAGAACAGAGGAAAGTTTAACAAATGCTTGACAGTATGTTAGGTGGTAAACAATCAGCTCTTGTTTCTCATCACATGCAGGTCTGGTTATTAACAGAAGTCAGGTCAGATTGTTGGAAGTGTGATGGCAGAGTGGAGTAATGATCACCAAATGGAATGTGAACAATCGCTGTTTATGTGCTACAGCCATGAAGAATGAAGTGCAGACTGAAGCAAGTCAGACTTTCACATGGAGAGAGTTTCACAACACCCAGCATAACAGTGACATACAGATTCAGTTCACTAGAATCGGCCCCCCACATGCACACAAAAGCTCTTTCTTAACACAATTAGAACAAAATAGCTAATTCTTTCATTCTGAGTATTACATTGTAGAGCATGTCTATGAACTTGTCAACAATTTGACTTGGTTCAGTCAAGAAAATCCCAATAGCGCAAGTGTAGACCGTTAATTCTTTTTATTAGAAATGCTACAAGGTAAAACAGTATTAATAAACAGTTTTCCTGTAAAAAGGAAGGAAGGTCCTATCCAATCTATGAACAAAGGTTTAACCAACTAAAAAAGAATTCATTGCTAAGCATGGGCTCAACTCAGCTAAACACACCTGAGAGAATGCTAGCTAGCTAATAACCTGGGGGACTCGTCACTCCAGTGCAAATTTCAGACACCAAACCTACATTGCCTGAATCTGAAATGTTCTTTCAACTTTTTATTTCCCCAGACTTCTTATTCAGAAACTATGTGTAAAACAGTTCACATCAGCAGAGCTATTATTTAGTTATAGCAGTATTGGTTTCCATGTCCTAACAAAGGGTACCTTTCATGGCTTTGGGGAGTAATGCAATAAACATGATCTGGGAAGAGAGAAGAGTAGTGTGTGGAATATTCCAGCTATCTTTGTGAAATTCAAGGAAAAAAACGCTTACAACTGCTTACCCCCTGAGCATGAAGTTGAGGGGGCAGATAATAGCAGCATATAAACACTGTGGGGCAGGAATGTAAAGATGAGGTTGGAACTGTTGGAATTCTCTGGAGTTTACACCTCTGCTTTAGGTAAGAAGTCTACACAGGCAAGCAAGTACACATACATCCCTACTTCAGGCACATGAACCCCTACAGACTGTACTGCAAGGAGTGAAGATCAGTCAACGGTTTGCAGACTTCTTGTCTTTTACTCAAATGTGGATTTTTCTCAAAGCTATTTTTGAATGAGATTAAGAAAAAATGCCTGAAGAGGATGTATTAGTACCATCCATCCTTCCATCCACCCAAGGCTGTAGTAGGACAAAAGTAGTCATAGTGCAAAAGGCCAGTCCATCACAGGGCAGACAAACACATTCACACCTACAGGCAAGTTAGCATCTCCAATTTACCTGACATACATGTGAAAGGAATCCAGAGCGCCCAGGAGAAACCGTGTAGACACAGAAACAACATGCACACACCTCACAGAGGCCCCAGGCCATCCAAGGCCAAGAATTGAACCCAGGACCTTCTTGCTGTAAGGCATCAGCACTGACCATGCCACCCTAACATAACACAGCTGTCCAACAAAGTGTCTTCTAAGATGAGTAGATTTCTTCTAAGCCACCAGCTGCTCATCAGAAAGTCTAGTTAGATGTCTTCACATCAATAGATGATGCACAAACAATTTATTCCTAGTCTGCATGTTTCTGGCTACTGTCATGAAATAATCTTTACTTTAGAATATGAGATGCAGATTAACTATTTTTAAATCACTAATTAATTAGTCTTCATGCTCCTCATGCTTCATCAAGTGTACAGAAATAATTCCATGAAGTGTTCATTGTGTTATTACACCTAATAATGCAAATCCTTTAGATTTGATGATTGATTTTGAAAGGTTCTTCCTGCTCAAACATCGTCTTGAGAACAAACACATGGCAAGGTGGGCAAATACGGTCTTGAAGAGTTGGTGGCTAGCACAGTTTGGTGATTTCCTTGCTCAAACACACCTGGT
The DNA here is from genome assembly GCA_037577275.1 of Bryconaethiops microstoma. Lineage (NCBI taxonomy): Eukaryota > Metazoa > Chordata > Actinopteri > Characiformes > Alestidae > Bryconaethiops > Bryconaethiops microstoma. The sequence continues at coordinate 2,202 of JBBJLS010110261.1, forward strand.
TCTACTCAAATGTTAATAGCTGGGTTTAGTGAATGTGTTAGATACCAGCCCTCGGGCATCAGATTGGGGACCCCTGTCTTAATGCATAGTGAATAAAGCTTTTTGATGTGTTTGCTTTAGCCCTTACTGAACAAATGTGACTTTACATATAAAATTATTAGTGATTATAATACACAATACCCAAAAATGTTCTGATGTTTTATTCAGATTTTATTTACACTTATTTTATTTTATTTCATTTTATATTGTTCTTGTGTCTCTCTGTATCTTTGTGTGTTGTAACAGTCATAACAAAAGCAATTTCCTCTGGGATCAATAAAGTTTTCTGATTCTGATGTTTGCTTAATGCAGACCAATTATTATGCAATGAAGTAATAATAAGCAGCCAATTAATTGTTCTGCAAGCACACTATTGTTCTTCTTAAATTTTATTCTCTTTATTTTTAGTGTGCTTGCTCAATTCACCCGTTGTTTGGCCCACTACTCCTACCAGGGCTTTTGAGATAGAGACACCGTTCCAACCCTGACACGTCGGGACCGATCTGGAATAGCATGCTTGTTCACAGCTTTATGCTACGCCTTGTCATTCATTCATTATTCCCGTTTTTCTGGCGAAAAATTTCCCATAGGGAATGAATAGGGCTCAACTTTCAGATAGCCCTGCTCAGACACGCTTCATCCGAAACCCACCAAACTTCATGTCATACGTCAGGCAGATTTTCCCGACACACAAACGCAGTCTGTGATGACCAGCAGTCTTTTCCTTGCCTTTCGCTCATTCCTTTTTCCCTCATTCACTTCCATTCATATGGCCAGAGGTATTGGGACACACCTGTTTAAACTGAACAATATGGCCAGAAGTATTGGGACAGAGCTGTTTCTGGGTGGTTGCTAAGGCATGAAAGGCAATTGCTTCAAAGGGTCAGACGACTGCTGCATTTGAGCAAGCACACAATGCATTTTCTCTGCGGAAATGCAGTCTAGTTACTAGTTACTGTTTTATTTTAAGGCTAATCGGAACATTATAAGGTCAGTGCAATGTCTCTAGCTTTATTAGGATGTAACTGGCAAACAGGAAGTGTTGGTAAAGAACAGGTGGATGAGAACTTTCAAAAAAGAGAAAAAGACATATTCATGACCCCTGTGGTGTACATCTGTGTAACTCATATAAGCTGTGTAACCCTCCCTCTCTAATGTATGCAGAATTTGACCCAGTGCAGTTACATTTGAAGAACCAAACTCTTCAAGGAAAACATAATTCAGAAGATAAACAAGCCTCACAAAAGAATTTCCTATCTCTGTACAAACACCTCCGGTCAGCACAGAAATACAGACAGTGGCCATCTACAACAATAAACAGCTGAATCCACCCCTGCAAATATTCTCTGTGTCCGATCTTTATTTTGAGCAGAGCCAAGGAAGGCGTTGTCTCATAACCTCAGGGGAGCTCAGGAAAACTTCTGTTGTAAACATGCACAACGTAACTTCCACTTATTCTTAATATTTGGCGTATTACATTGATTGTGCTTACACCAGAGTCATGAGCACTGCTTCTGTTAGCTAACAGGTACTACCAGTAGAGTGTACAACCAACTGTCAGCAACTGCCTCGCTCCAGAGTCTATCCGCTCTCTGAGGTACAAACGAAGACTATGGAGAATTCGCCAGTCCTGGTCTCCTGCATCAGTCAGCTTTTTATTTATAGAGAAGAAGGATGGGGTTAAGACCTTGCATAGATTATTGTGGGCTCAATGCGGTCACCGTTAAGTATTCGCATCCTCTTCCTCTCATTCCCACAGCCATCGAACAACTCCGTGGGGCAAGCACTTACATTCGTCGGGCAGGCGACAAATGTAAGACGGCATTTAGTACAACCTCTGGCCATTACCAGTACTCGGTAATGCCGTTTGGCTTAGCAAATGCTCCCTCATGCTTCCAAGTCTTCATAAGCGATGTATTGAGGGAGTTTTTACAAAAATGTGTGATAGTGTACTTGGATGACATACTCATCTATTCAAAGAACTGGGCAGAACATGTTGGGCATGTTCGTAAAGTGCTGAAGTTGCCTGATCCCAATAAACTGTTTGTAGTGGAGGTTGATGCCTCAGATGTTGTTTTGGGAGTGGTGCTGTCACAGTATTATAGCTCTCCCCCCAAGTTACACCCTTGTGCCTACTTCTCTAAGAAGCTGACTGATGCAGAGCGCAATTATGATATCACCAACCGTGAAATGCTGGTGGTCAAAGTGGCGTTAGAGGAGTGGCAACATTGGTTAGAAGGTGCTCGGTTCCCCTTTACCATGTACACTGACCACCAAAATCTTGAGTATATCCGGCAGGCTAAATGGTTATGCCTGAGACAGGTTCGGGGGGCTCTATTTTTAAGTCGATTTGACTAGCAAATTACATATCGACCTGGATCTCGTAATGTGAGAGCAGACACTTTATCCAGGCACTTTCCTGCTCTGGAAATATCAAAATATACCAAAACCCATTATACCTAGTGCACTCATAGTGGCTCCCATCACATGGGAGGTAGGCATAGAAATAGAGAGATTGAACGCTCAAGGATTGGTGCCACCAACATGTCCAGTGGACAAGGTGTTCATAATAGAGACTCTTAGAGAAAAGGTTATAAGCTGGGCACTGGCTACGGGACATCCAGGGGTCAATCGAAGTACTGGTGGTCTTTGTTACAGTCAGACGTGGAGAGGGCTGTTCAGTCCTGTTCTATCTGCGCTGTCTCCAAGACCCCACATCAGTTGCCTGCCAGAAAACGAATGCCCCTTCCAGTGCCGCAAAGACCGTGATCCCACATTGCAGTGGACTTTGTAACGGATCTTCCGGTGTCCAAAGAGTACACTGTAGTTTTGGTGGTCGTGGACCGGTTTTCTAAGGGGGTCCGATTTTTGCCCTTCAGTTCCTTACCCACTGCCCTTGAAGTGGCTGAGGCACTCTTCCAGCCTGTGTTCTTGCCCTATGGAGGACATCCTGTCCCACCGAGGTCCCCAGTTTGTTTCACAGGTTTGGGCAGCATTTTTCAAGAAACTGGGGACTAGTGTCAGTCTGACCTCAGGATATCATTCTGAGTCTAACGGTCAGGCTGAACGGTCAGTACAGGAGTTGGGTCGATTCTTCTGGGCTTACTGCCATGGGCGGCAACACGACTGGGCGGAGTTCCTCGGCTGGGCAGAGAATGCCCAGAACTCGCTGCGCCACTCCGCTACTGGCCTAATGCCCTTTGAGTGTGTGTTAGGGTGTCAACTCCCTCTCTGTCCCTGGGATTGGGAAGCATCAGAGATCCCAGAGGTGGATAGCTGGTTTCGCAGGGTGGAGCGAGTGTGGGAAAGGGCTCACACTTCCATCAGTAGGGCGGTGGGCAGATTCAAACGTTTTGCAGAATGGCGCAGGAGAGAGGTGCCAGTATTCCGGGCAGGAGAGTCTGGCTCTCCACTCAGGATCTGAAACTCCATTTGCACTCAGGTATTTAGGTTAACCCTGTCTCGTATAAACTTCAGTTACCCCCTCACATGCATACTCACCCTGTATTTCATGTTTCACTCCTCAGACGAGCAGTGATGGGCGTGTTGGATGAAGGGGAGGTGGAACCCACACTCCCCACAGCAATCGAGGTCGAGGGGGGTTTGGCGTATATTGCTGGATTCCCGAAGACGTCAGAACGGCCTTCAGTAGCTCATGGACTGGGAGGGGTACGGCCCCGAGGAGAGAAGTTGGGTGTCGGTGACAGAAGTGTTGAGCCAAGAACTCATACAGGAGTTCCATAGGAACCATCCCGATCGCCCGGCTCCTCGTCCTCGGGGGCGTCCTCCACGGCGCCCTGGTGTGGTAGAACTACAAGGTTGCCGTGGTCGTTCGTGTACGGCTTCGGGGATGGTCGGGGTTCCCCCTCGCCCCTTCCTGGAAGCCGGTTCTGGGGGGGTACTGTCAGGTCTCGTACCCCTCAGTCTTGCTCCCAAGGTAGCCCCTCCCCTGAGTATTAGGTCATAGCTCTGGGCATGTGTGTGTGTGTGTGTCATCAGGTGCCTAGGCAACCCAGAGACACACCTGAACTTTGCTACTCATTAGCAGGGTTGCTAGGTACTTGATGACAAGTCCACCTGTCTAGTGTTTAGTTAATTGCTTGTGTTTCACTGCTGTTATTGTCTGCGTCGTGTGGTTGGGTGTCATGTGATTGGGAGTTTAAAAGCCCGTCAATCATAGAGTTCGTCGCGTGGTTACCCAGGTTCTACTGTGTGTTCTTTGGAGTCAAGTGTGGGAGGTTGGGAGCGGAACGCATGACCAAGGCTTCCCAAAGAGGAACCGGCTCGTGAGTAGTGAAGGGAGGACGCTGGGGATCGCCACACGCCCGACCAGCAACAATACCCTTTGCAGCCCCCTGTTCTGGTGTCTCGAGCTCTTCCCGAGCGGAGGAGGAGAGACTTTGTGGCTCGCTTTGAATCTCTGTGTGTGTGTGCGTGTGTGTGTGTGCGTGTGTGTGTGTGTCTGTGTATTGGAACAGGAGTGAGAGCAGAGCGCGTCCAAAGACTCATCTAAACCTACCGGCTGAAAGAGTGGACTGCGCAAACGAGAAAGATCTTTCCAGTTGGGAAAACAAGACAGTCTTCCCGCGTTCCCACATTCCCAGTGGCATTTGGGGAAAGTTATTGACGTCACGATATTTTCAGTTTATGGACTTTTGTGTTTCAGAAGAAGTTTTGTTCGTGACTTTTTATTAAAAACCCTTATCTATCAGAAGCTGTGTCCTGCTTGTGCGTCTGCAGCACACCACCCGTCGTGACACCAAAAGTTTTTTTTTTTTTTTTGTTTTTTTTTAATATGCAGTCGTAAAAATAGTTACAAGGCCCATTTCTAGAGATACAACATTGCAACTTGCAGTGGCACTGAAAAATGAATCTGTATGCCCACATTTTCATGTGCAACAATAATTTATAAAATAAAAAAAAATCAGTGGCCTGTTTAATCACTGTAAACTTAGTTGTTTATGAGTTTAACAGGACATACATACATATTTATAACACATAATATAACACAACTATATATATATATATGAAAACACTTGCAACTGAAATGTGACCATTTATTACCATTAACCACATTAACTGCTTGGCTTCTTTTATGTGGGGCTGATAAAAAAAAAAAAAGGCACACAATTGACTACAGCACTGAAAACCATTTCTTATGTTATATATGTACAAAATAAACAGAATAGTAAAAAATACAACTTGCACATTATGAGGAGTGTTTGTGCGGGAGCAGCTCTTGGTGGCAGTTGCCATGGAAACAGTGGTGGGCAGCAGGACCATCACAGAGCTGCTAAGCTGCCATTATGATCATATGGCACATAGGAAGGGCCACGAAGGACCTGATTCTTATGGTGGCTAAAGATGAACATACACATGTTGAACTATGCACTCAGTGGGCAGCAAGGGTACACAGTGTAAAGGATATGTCTGGCACACAGTATTAGCACACCACTCACTACCATGTAGTGTTGCTGCTGTGCTGAGAATGGTCTATTACCAACATCTGGATGATGGAGGCAAAATAAAGAGTGAATAGAGAGTTAATAAAGAATAAAGAGTTTGACAGAGAGAAAGGCTTCAGTGGCTCTACTGGAGTCAGCCGAAGTATCACGTTACCCGAGCTCACCACCATGATGGATGGGCCTCAGTCAGTCCACGATGCCCAAAACATGTTATTCGTTAACACTGACTCCCAATGGAGAGGAAAGACCGCAGTCAAAACAGGAGCTCACCTACTCACATGGGAAAAGGAACAGAGGCGGAAGTGGTTTATTTGGAATTGCGGAGTAAGGTGCCCATGTTTATGGTGGTGGTAGGGGCTTAGCTATTAAACAGTTGGGTGGTGGTGGCCTAGTGGTAGGATACTTGCGTCTGGACCAAGAGGTCGTAGGTTCAAATCCTACCTCCAGCACACCACCACTGGGTTCCTGAGCAAGACTCTTAACCTCAAGTTGCTCCAGGGAGTCTTAGGGAAAGGAAGTCGCTTTGGATAAAAGTGTCTGCTAAATAATGTAAATGTAAACATAATTACTACATAGTCTCAACTCAGTATTAGACCACACCAAATAATTCAAATATTTGAGTGTTCAAGCACCACCTTGGGATTTGAATCTATAATTTACACTCAGAGGCTTAGGCTTTGTTTCCAAGCCATAAAGTCTAAACTACTCAAAAACACTTCATCAGCAAAGCCCTTTAAAAATTAATAAATAAATAAATCAAAAGTATAGTATGAATTAAGTAAAGTATAAATGTAATAAATAAATTATTTGGTTTAGGCATCATCATCTCAAAGCTCAACAAGCTGCACCACTTTTCAAGCACCCACTGAAGCGAAAAAGCAGGGATGACTTAAAAAAGTTTTTTGTGCATTATTTGTGCATAATTTGCAATAAAAGGTTGGTACAAAGGCATGGCGGCATAATACTTTTGTAAACCACTTGCAACTGTCAGGTCTGGAGACAGTGACGGTTGTTTAAGTTTGTATTTTGGTTTTGGACTTTTATGTTGAAGTATTGCTGTGTGTTTTAGTCACAGCTGAGTTGAGTTTAGCTTAGGTGATTGTGTTTGGTTATTGGTTCTTGTCTTTTGTTTTGTATGTATTTTAAGAGGTTTTGTTTTATGCAATATTGTCGGTACACCGTCCATAATCGTGGATTTAGTTATAGAGTTCTCCCGTTTCTCCTTTTGTTTTGGAAGCCTGGCCCTGGTACCGTTTATGTTAAATTTTGGAAAATAAAGTTCACAGTTAGGAAATGGATGTCTGCCTCCGCACCTGCCCTTTTTCGGGGAAAAGGGGACAACGTGACAGTTACCTTTTGTCAGAATAATTTTAATATAGCTGTGTTAAATGCACAAATTGCTATTTAGGTGACATTGAAACAAACAGTAATAATCCACCAGAAAATTGCACATAGCACACAGTAATATTATACCTGAAATACTTTTCACCAATGCCCCCATGGGATTTCCAGTCTTATATTAGCACCACCAAGTGGCACACTCCTCCTACAGTGCTTGATATGTGTAAGAAAGAGCCCTTTGGTATACAGCCAGGTGTGCACTGTTCCATACTGGACATATAAAGAACTACTTGAGTGTGGAACTCAAAATGTCATAGCTGTTGTATATGTTATAAACCTACCTACTCAATATGCGTTACATATTGAGTAGGAAGGTTTATAAGGTTTAGCATGGGTTTACTGCTACTTAAGGCAGATCAAACTAAAACATGGGCATACGTGAGTAAGACAGTCAAGGCATTCTTTGCTTTCTATATTGTAGAGAATCATAAAAGTACAGCAGAATTAAGATTGCCAGGGCCCTTCAGTTGATCATCCAAGGAAGAGAGCCTCTTTTGTTCTGTGAGGTGTGTTAATGTGTCCTCTCTGTTTGATGTTATCTTCCTCCTCTTGCTCTGTCTAACTGTTGTGTTAGTGATAAGCTGGGGAGTGGAGAGTGGTTCATTGACTCCAGGTTAGGCCTCGTTGTATACAGTAGGAAGAACTTGACTAGTAAGAGATTTTATCAGGACTGGACCTCTCTGACAGCCCTCTGTCCTATCTACATGCCGCATATGGCTGAGAAGAGGTGTCTCTAAATTGGAAAGCCATGGTTGTTTTTAAAGTGCAGAGTGCAGCCAACAGAAAAAGTCCCGATGTCTTGGTGTCTACTTCCCTCTGCTGGTGATAGTTAATTTCTTCAACTGTAAAATGAAAGGCAATGTGAATAAATCTGTTCAGAGCGGGTTTGGTGTGAAATGTTCTATTCTAGAAAAACTTCAGAATTGTTCTCACTGGAGGTGAGTGGAAACAGATGTCTTAAAGCTTCTTAAAGGTCCCTCATGAAAAGATTTTACATTTATTTTAAAAAATAATATAAAATAACTATGAGAAATGTGTAGGTTCTCCTGTGGTTCTGGTTGGTAAATAAAATTACTATAGACATCATGACCTTCATGACCACTGAAGACTGAACTGATTGCTGGGACAGATGATGTGATTAGCTTTAGTTACTTCATGAAATGTTCTCATTCCTACAAATGAATTCAGAACTTTTGCTCTTCTGGACCTTTTGTAAAAAGTCATACACATTTCAATATTCCTATGTGGCAACATAAGGCAAAAACTATTACCTTCATTACGGAATGCTCCAGCTCAGTATCTGCTTGGGCATGTCTGTCACATCTGGGCCACCTCGGTCATGCCCCCAGCGGCCCACGTCACCAGAGCTCTAACCTACACAAGTCTCGTTGCGTCTGTGTGTCACATGCAGGTTTGTTTTTGTTTGAGCCCGGTGCCTGGCAGCCCAGCTGTTCCTACTCAGCTCCCTACCCCTCTTGGATCTTGGTTGCTAGGCACCAGGCTGCCACAATATGCGGCTGCCGTGAAATGCAAAGCTTCTGTCTACTGGGCTCCAGTAAGGGACACCTAAACTCATCGGGACTGACTCAGCGGCTATTACGTCTTTGCAGCCTGGTGGAGCATGACCCTTATCCCCTGTCCAGCTGAGAGTGGAAGGACCTCGGTGATTCTGTTAAAGCACCATTCCAGTTCGTGGACCCTTTCCGTTTGTGGCTCTCTGAGCTCGCACTCCATTTCAAATTAATGTTAAAATCTTCGTTCCTAAAGTTTTGAACAGTTGCGTCCTCCTCACCTGCACCGAACAATGTCATGTTGTGTTGATAACTCGGTAACTGACACTACATCCTATCTTTTGGAAAGCTTTCGTCCATGCCATTACAAATCCATAACCTTCCTATTTTGTGCTGGTCAAATCTGTCAGATTTTCACATTTTTTAATTTTTAAAAATGTTTTATGCAATTTTTTTAAATCAAATTTTTTATGCAGTTAATCGGTTTGTTGTAAGGTTCCATGATTTTGTTTGCACAAGGCACTGGAATGCATAAAAAATGATTTGAGAATTTGTATTACATTTTGTGTGCTTTATTGAACTTATAAACACTCATGGTGTTCAAAAATAACCGGTCATTAGAAATTAATTAATAAGACTACGATTAGTCTATAAAACATTCGCACACCCCACCATGCTGGTGCCTTTGAGCACACACACATATAAACACACACACACACACACACACACACACACGTGCACACACACACACACACACACCCACACACACACACACACACACACACACACACACACACACACAAACACGCACACCTTATGTCCCCTTTTCCTCCATGGGAACCTATTTCCAATTCAACTTTTACTCCATGGTAACTTTTACTCAATTACTCCACCTTTTGACAATTTGTTCAAATAAAAATGTGAAATTCCTGAAGAAATTTTGAGATGGGCCTGCCGCCTAGAATCTCCATAGCAACCACTTCCTTCACATGAGCAACCACCTTGTATACCTTTGGAACCACATAGAAACTCCTCAGCCAAGTCCTACACCATAGCAACTACCTGGAAACTACATAGCAGCAACCTCCTACACCATAGCAAGCACCTTTTATACCATAGCAACCATCTGGAAACTCCATAGCAACCACCTCCTACACCATAGCAACTGCCTAGAAGCTACTTAGCAACCATCTAATACACCACAGCAAGCACCGAGCAACACTCTAGCAACCACTTTGTATACCATAGCAAAAATACAGAAACTCTTTAGCAACCACTGCCTACAAATAGAAGCTGCCTATAAACTACTTAGCAACCAACTCCTACACCACAGCAAGCACCTAGCAACACGCTAGCAACCACTTTGTATACCATAGCAACCACCTAAAAACTCCCAAGCCACCACCTCATCCACCATAGCAACTGCCTAGAAACTACTTAGCAACCACCTTCTACAACAAAGCAACCACCCAGAAAAACCTTTGCAACCACATTGCATCTCATTGCAACCATCTAGAAACTCATTAGTAACAACCTCCTACACATAGCAACTGCCTAAAAACTACTTAGCAACCACCTCCTAAACCATAGCAACCATCTTTTATACCCTAGGAACCACAACATTTTTTGTTTTTTGTCTTTTCTAAATAAATCATACCGGTCACTTTTGACCAGGAACATGACAGATGTTATTTTGTGCCAATTTTTAAAAAATGTAAATGGTTTAAAAACAGTGTCCTTGGTAAACATTGTAATGAGGTACTCTGTGATAAACAGTACAAAATGTTTAATCTGAGTATGTGTTACAGTCAAAAGAACATCTCTCTATATTTTTTTTCTTAAAAAAACAAGTTGTATGACTTTAGGCGAATGAGGCCTGCAAAACTTGTAATGTTCACATAAATTTGAATTAGTAGAAAGTTCCACCACAACAATAGGTAGTTGTGACGACCCTGGTCTGAGAAATCTGCGCCTGCGCCTTCTTCCCCGTGAGAAACGTGACAGATGAATTGATCTTAACATGCGGTGCAGCGGATGTTTGTGGGGTCTGCAGAGGAGCATGCGGAGTGAGGCTCTGTGCACCCATTCCCAAGTTGCTGGGGTGGATCAGCTCTGAAGACGAGGAGGCAGCAGATTTGGACTCCTGGGGTGGTTGGCTGGCGGACACGATCATAGCTCCGGGAGTGTGTAACAATCCCCTCATCTTTGATCTGGCTGAGGAGGAGCCCCAACTGAAACTCGCAATTTGGCAAGGTGGGAGTTCTGCGGCTGTGTAGGGGTGTAGCAGGCGAGGTGGGTCGCGACACCCCTATCTCCGGTCCGCTCTTCTGGCTTCAGCGCTGTCCACCATGCCGGTTCCCTGGCTCCAGTCAACGCCGGCCCTAAGGCTCCAGCCCACGCCAACCCCAAGACTCCTTATGGCGGTTCCCAGATTCCAGCACCCAATCAGATCCAAGGCTCCAGGTCGAAGCTGCAGCACCTGTTCCTGTGCCCGAAGCTGAGGCCCCAGCCCCTGTTTCTGTCCCCAAAGCTGAGGCCCCTGCCCCTGTTTCTTTCCCCGAAGCTGAGGCCCCACTCCCTGCCTCTGTCCCTGAACTTTATTGTCTGTTTTGCAGTAAAAAGCAGAAATTTGTGTTTGACACGGTTCCATAAATAAAAGTTAAAACCATCCCATTAAAGACATTAAAACATTGTTTAAGACACATTTAAAACACTTCCACACAAGGCAGCAATAAAACCGTGCAGTCTATCTTATGCTATTTAAAAAGGTTATTGCAGAGGGGATGAATGATTTCTTGTAAATGTTTTTCTGGGCCAATGGGGTTCTGTATCGCTTGCCTGATGGCAGCAGAGTGAAAGAGTGGTGCAGGGGGTGAGAGGGGTCCTTAGTGATGAGGGTGCCTTTCCTCACCAGAGAGTGCCTGTACGGTTCAGTCAGAGGAAGTTGAGGTGTTCTGGTTCTCTTGCTGGCTTGATTTATTATACGGGAGAGTTTTGTTTTGGTCTTGGTGGTGAGGAAGTTGAACCAGGTTGAAATGTTACAGATGAGAATGGATTCGATGAGTGATCTGTAAACGAGGGTTAAAATGTCTCTGCTGATGTTAAAAGCACTTAATTTTCTGAGCAGGTAGATACGCTGTTGTGCTTTTTTGTAGACAGAATTTGCATGTTCAGAAAAGGAGAGACGGTTATCGATCTCTGTCCCCAGATATTTAAAACTCTGAAAACTCCACCAGCTGACCATGGATGCTGAGCGGCTGGAACAGGATCTCTTGATTTTTTCCTCTCAATTCACAGTACAGCTCTTTATTCTTGAAATATTTAGCTCTAGTGAGTTTTCTGCAAAAGTTTGGACCAGGGTGTGGACTTCCTCTTGGTACCGAGTCAAGGATGGCAAGTTGGTGAGATGGGCCACCATGTCCATGTCATCCACATGTCATCCATGTTGGTGTTTACAGTATTAAAAGCTGACGAGAAATCTATAAACAAAATCCTGGTATGGGAGTGTGTAGAGTCCAGTTGTTTGGTGACATCATCTAAAAGCATGAGTGTTGAGTCCTCGGTACCACGTTTTGCTTTGTAAGCAAACTGGAGTGGATCCAGTTTATCAGACAGCTCGCCCAACAACAGCCTGCACACAACTTTTTCCAAACACTTGGACAGGACCGATGTCAGGGCCACTGGCCTGTAGTCTGTCAGATTATTGGGTTGTGTTTTTTTTGGGATTGGGATGATTTCTGATTCCTTCCACTGGTTGGGGATGACGCTGGCATCCAGAAGGTGCTGAAACAGCCTGGTGAACACCCTACTTAGCTGAGTGGAGCATTCTTTGAGTGACCTGCCTCTTAGCCTGTCAGGACCAGCAGCTTTGTTTGGGTTTACTCTTCATAGGATGGAAGTGACCAGCTGTTCATCAGTATTAATAATGCGTGCTTGAAGGGTGGAGCCAGAGGTTTCCAGAGACCTTTCATACAATATGGATTTAATAACAACTTCTTCCAAAATTAATGAAAACATGTTCCAGACAATATTCACCACCAGCAAAATTCTGCACAATTCCAACAATTTTTGCAGACATTTAGATACTCAATTCAAAACAGTTAACTTTCAGTTCAAAAGCTAACAAAATTGAAATCACTTTAGAAGGAAGTATGCAGAATTTCAGCTGAATTATGATTTTATCTGAAAGTTCATTTGTACCATCTGTACAAAAGTGGTGATGTTTACTGTATTTTTCATATTTGTGCATGTGATACTCTTACACTTTTTACCCAAAATTCATCAGATGGATGAGTGTTAGTATAGAAAAACACCTGACTGCCATTTCAGCTAAAGACCTGTTTCTCTTTGTGTCCAATTACAACATATACAAAAGGAGCCATCTTTAGATTGTCTTATGCTCTCATTACTTACAGTTTTTTACAACCATTTTCACACCTGTCTCAACACCATGTCCACTTTTTCAAAAAACTTCACACATTCACTATATCTATAGACTATATCTACAGCAAAACTAAGCATACTTTTGCATTGCTTTCAAACAATATGTATTCAATAACGACTTATTCCAAAATTCATGAAAACATATTCACCACCAGCAAAATTCAGTACAATTCCAACAATATTTGCAGACATTAAGTCACTCAGTTCAAAACAATTAACTTTCAGTTAAAAAACAAACAAAAATGAAATCACTTTAGATGGAAGTAAGGCTATTGTAAAAGCACTGTGAATTACTGTCAGTCAGATTATACTGATTTTAGCTGAAAGTTAATTCAGTTTGTTTGCAGTTGTCACGTGGGAATCACGTGACAACTGGTAAGAGGCACCAATGCAGACATCCATGTCTCAAGAGTTTTATTTGAAGAAAACAATGGAACAAAATGTGGCACGAGGGCCAGTCAAAAAGGGCACGGGTACAAAGGAAGGTTGAGTGAACTGAGGAATCAGTACGGTCCCATGACGCAAACTAAAATGGGGTAAACTTAAATATACAGGAGGGAGTGCCACGAACCAATGAACAAAGGTTTAATGATTAAGGTTCATTCTAATGCCTCATTCTAGCCGGCATTAAGTTAATTGGGTTCTGCCAGCTAGAATGCGGCCACGCCTGAGAGGCCAATGAGGCCAGTGCAGAGTCCGCTGGCGCCCTCCAGCGGGCGCCGACCAGAACCGTGACAGCAGTCTTGTTACCATCTGTACAAAAGTGAGATGTTTACTGTATTTTTCATATTTACACATGTGAAATTCATACACTTTTCACCCAAAATTCAGCGGATGGATGAGCTTGTAGTGGTAGAATAGAAAAACCCAACTGCCATTTTAGCTAAAAACCTAACCAGGTGTTTCTGTTTGTGTCCAATTATCACATATACAAAAGGAGCCATCTTTGGATTGCCTTTTGCTTTCCTTACCTAGTAGTGTGAAGAAAACGGAGAGGCATAGGAAGTAGACATCGACGTGGAAGAAATGTGATTTGGGAAAGAGGGCAACTGCATATATTCCAGGCCAAAGGGTGGCTAACATTACTATGTGTGCAGCAGTATCTAATGACGGACTGCAGCTGCAGAAAGCCTTCACTGGCTCATACAATACCGCACATCTTATTGATTTTCTGGATGAACCGTAGGAAAAACTTTCAGCAGCAAGAGAGAGAGAGGCAAAATTTACCAGTATTTGTGATTGTGTGGGAAAAAGAGTGATTTACTGCCCATCCCAGGATGATGTCATTATTTCTGCCACCATACTCTAAATTCCTCAACCACATTGAAGATATTGTTTTCTGCATGGAGATGGTAGGTATATGCCCATCGGCCACATGATCAGATGTCACTTTTAGACGCAATGGCTGCTGGGTGTATGGACATCCATGTGGAGGACATCCAGAGCTGGATAAGGCACTTAAAGAGATTTTTTTGCAAGAGAAAATATTCTGTATGATTTCGATTAACATTTATAGCCAAATGCAGAGTACAGAATGGATTAGGCCAGGTCAACCTGACTGTATGCAGTGAAAGTCTGCTATTTGGATATTTTTGATGTATTGAATGTAATGTACTTTCAATAGGTGGTTGTAATGGGGTATTTTTCAAAGTGTATTGCGCAGCTGAATTTATTTACTGTATTATTTGTTTGTATTACAATGTTTACTGTAAGAAATGTCTTACGTTTTTCTTTTATTTTGCAATAAAAATGGTGAAAATATAGGACACAACAAAAACATTATATATATATATATATATATATATATATATGTTATTTGTAGTGCTTCAAGTTGTTTTTGTTTTTTCATTCATTGTACTTTGTGTGACAAAGTCATCTTATGAGGGAGTACATGTGCTATAGTTATGGCAGCATGTGTCACTTTTGGGTGAAGTATTAAATGTTTTGCACCAAAAATTAAGTGATATGCTCGGGTGCATCTTTGTAAAGTTCACAGAGTGAAGTATTTTGAAAAAGTGGACATGGTATTGAGACAAGTGTGAAAATGATTGTAAAAAACTGTAATTTATTTATCTTGCTAGTTCATGTCACTGGTCATATGAAGCATGAGTTATATCAGTTATATCATATATCAAAAATGTTTTGCAAGTCTCCAAAACATGAGCTGAAATCTGATTATGTCATCATGCACCAGCAGGTGGAAAGAAATCCATTACCCAAAAATATCATATTTCAGTTCTTTTTCCCACCACTGAGATAGTATGATATGACTTTAATATTGTTGAGAAATATGTGTATAATGCAATATAATTCTGTTTTGCTTATCATTAGGCCCAAAGCTTTGTGAAGTGAATGTGATTGTGATGTAGCACTCCTATCATGGAATAACAGAGACACCTACTGGTATAGTAATGCCAGCACAGGCACAGAGTACTTTCCCTAATTTGGATTCTCTTTAACAATCCAAAATTTAGAATTATTTTTTTTAAAGAAAGTAAGAAGAAGAAAACAGAGTAAAGTAGATGTAATTTTATGTAAAAACTAATGTAAAAAAGTTCTTTGACTTATGTCATAGAGCAGGGGTTCCCAACTCCAGTCCTGAAGTTGAACCAGATGTGTTTGAGCAGAGACATCATCACACTGTGCTGCACACCAGTCTTCCAAGACTGGATTTGTTTACCTTGCCATAGAGCAACCACTTTTATAAATAACTATTTTTGAAAGAGATGTTTGGGCAGGAAGAACCTTTCAATGTTGTAAATAACTAACATTTAAGGGTCCTTTGCATTTTTGTGGTGGTCCTTTAAAATTCACAAATGTATGTCTCATTTGCAAAAATAGGACACCACTTTACAACAAAACTGTGCCTATAAAGGGTTTGTGAATGGTTTTATTTAATGCTTGTTTTTAACACGTAAAAAATGGCAACAGTGACCTGTTACTCATCAAATAGTGAGCGCACATAGTGAGTCATCGACTGTTAAAGCTCAGATCTTGTAGGATCCTGATCTTCTCCATTAAACGGCTTCATCATATAATCATATTAATCAGATATAACAGCCCACCATTTGTTGTAACTGCTTATTAATGATTTTAAGGTGTTTACAACTTAATTAATAACCATTAATAAACTAAAGAAAATAATAATATAATGCTATAAACCCATTTATAAATATATGCCAGGAAGCTCTGCTTTAAGCAAAGAACAGCTCATTTACGCATTGTTCTAGCATGAGAAAATCAGGAATAATTACCACAATAGTTCAGATAGTTCAGTTACCTGGCTTCAACCTTTCGAGTAAATCGTTAAATTAAGACAGTTAATATACCAGCAAAGCAGAAATGTTCAATGAAAAACAAAAACTGTCACGTCCCCAGCGGTCTGAGTCGCCATTCTACTGATCTGAGGTTTCTCCCCCTCTCCACGTGTAGGTTTATTTTGGTTTCCAGTCTCGTGTCTGCCCTCGTGTTCTCCATAATGATTACCTGCTTCAGTTTCCCCTTGTGTTTCCAGGTCTCTAGTCTTACTCGTTAATTCAGTGATTATTGTTTGGTCCATGTGATTGGTCTGCGTGTCTGCGTCTCGCTGACTGGACGTTTCCCAGAGGCTGGACGTTTCCCTGAGGCTGTCACATGACGCGGAGCTTCTGTTACCCCTGGGTTCCTTGTGACTCTGAGAGCAGAGTAAAAACAAGTATCAGGTCCGACTCACTTCCGAAGCAACATCTTTGCGACTCTCACTGACCGTGACACTTATTCTGTCCTGAGCGAAGAGGGCGGCTTCAATTCAATTAAATTCAATTTTATTTATATAGCGCTTTTTACAACCAGGTTGTCACAAAGCAGTTTTACAAAGTCCAGGTCCGAGCCCCTAGTGAGTAAGCCAAAGGCGAC
>JBBJLS010110271.1:0-18953 GCA_037577275.1 Bryconaethiops microstoma
AGCATGACTGTGTCTCAGTGCACAAAGCAGCTCCATAAAGACATGCTGGATGAGTTCAGTGTGGAAGAACTTGACTGACCCACACAGAGTCCTGACCTCAACCCCATCCTGCACCTTTGGGATGAACTGGAGGTTGTGATCCAGACCTTCTCGTCCAACATCAGTGTCTGCCTTCATAAATGCTACAGAATGAATGGACACAAATTCCCACACAAACTCCCAAAATCTAGTGGAAAGTCTTCCCTGTTGGTGTAATGGTCAGACATCCCAATACTTTTGTCTATACTGTGTATATTCTATTAAAAATAAATGTGTTTTGAGTCAGAATATTTTGTGTTCTTTAAATAAGTACAGTGAAAAATTACATTACAATGGAAACAGGACTGTCTAAATCTGTCAATTGTACCATGTAAGTTGGATCCAGTAAGGTTCAACGAAGAAAAGACCAAAACATTGATTCTCTGTGTCTACTCACCCGTCCTCTGCCATGGCAGTGAGTACAGCGTACTTGTCCCTTCCCGTGACACCGATAACAAGGCTGAGACAACAACAATCATAGAGAAACAAAAAGAGAAACATAAAACACACAGCTTGAAAATGAACAACCACTTATAATCTTCCTCTTGAGGGACAATGGTTAGTCCATGTGTTCTACAGAATAACAATAATAGATCACAATACATCAGGAAAAGAGCTCTGATATGCTCAACAATACCACATGTGGGCAAAAGAATGGAAACACCAGAAATACAATATATGTATCACGATAGCTGCCCTGTATATTGATCAAAAATGCAGATATGTTTTGTCCCAACAGCGACAATGTACTGCACTGAACATCCAGTCCTTAACAGACAGTTTGAGAAATCTCTAGCAAGAAAGTAAAAAGAATAATGGTTTAAAAAGATTAAATATATATTGATAAAGAGAATACCTTCACAGAAGAGGCGTGGGGAACACGCACTTTCTGGACTGTATCAGTGAATTTAGGGGGGTACTGCACCTCCACTTGCCACGGTTGGGGGATCATGCCATACTGGGGTCCGTCCACAAACTGCCCTGATGAGAAAGCAAAGTTAATTTAAATAAACATATGAAATCCTGAGAGAGGTTGGATTTTTGAAGTCATGGGGCTGACGAGTACTGTACACGTGTGCTTTGAAGGAATCACCCTGGGTAGGGCGCCAGCCCACCGCAGGGTCCACACACACACACACACACACACACACACAGCATAGCGCATTAAACCCTCCTGAAGCGCAGCTTCACTGGAGCTCTATGGCCACGCACAGAGGAGCTTGTTTCACTGCAGAAAAGCTGGATGGTGATTTATATAAAAGACAGTATTTCTTATCCTAGTATTATATTATAGTAATATAAGAAGTTACTTGTTTAGTAATACGTTTAGGATAAGACTTGTTATCTCAGTAATATGTTTGTTTGTTGTTGTTGACTTTGTGACGTAATACCTTGTAAATATTACTTTATGTTGTTCTCTTTGTTATCCTGTATTATCGCTTTGGCAATACAAATTCTATTTTTTTCATGCCAATAAGGCACCCTTTGAACTTTGATTGGATAAATTCCACAAAATCGTCACTTCGAGGATAGCTCAGCTTCTCTGGGAGTGAATGGAGCAGTGGGAGGGCCAGGATGCCGGGCTGCTGCATGATGATTGGAGGAGCTGTCTAAAGGGCGGAACCCCTTTTTTGATTGACAGCATGCTTTAGGTATACACCAGCACTACAGAGATTCGAGTTCAGTCCCACGCGGATTTGCAGGTGAAGTCGTACGACAAACTGCTGCACTCTGTGTTGTGTGCTGGTGGTATAAACCATTTTTATTTGTACAAATCATTCTTTAAATAGAAAAACATTACAGCATTCTTGACTTTGCTCCTTGTTTCAGCATTGTAAAGTTAGTTTATTCATATAATTAAAGGAGCTTGTGGAAGGAGAACCTAGGCAGCTAGCAAGCTGTGCATAATGGCAGACGGTGCTAATATTGTTGACCTGCTTTTGGCAAAACCATTTAGTAGCCTTCCTTACGAGGAGACACTCAGAATTAAACAGCTCTCCTGGTATGACAAGGTGACCTGGCTGACTGGAAGTGCTGTGACTGTTGGCGACGCCTCGTGATGAAACCTTCTCGGGGAATGGGATGTGTTTGGTCAAACCTGGGTTTTGGGGATCTGGGTAACTTTGACAGGGCATTCAAAAGGCATGAAAAGTGCAAAGAACATGTGAGTTCACGTACAAGGTTAAGTTGTCTGGGCAGGCTCAGAGTTGAATATGCAATCAATGAAGGTCTTTGCATTCAGGTGGCAAAACATAATGAAACAGTAAAAAAACGTCTAATTGATGTGACTTCCTTGCTTGGCTGCCAGGAGCTGGCATTCAGGGAGCATTATGAGAGCAGTGAATCAGCAAATAAGGGCAATTACAGGGAATTTACAGAAACATTAGCTTAATATGACTGTCTTGACCACACAATTTAAGTCATCAGCTGTGATTTCTGGTATGTCCAACTCAATCCAAAACTACTTGATATGTTTCTGATCATATAAAAGGTGAAACTCAGACTGCTCCTTTATTTGTATGGCAGGTGGATGAAGCAACTGACATGTCTTGCCATGCCCAACTGTCTGTCATTGTTAGATATGTGGATAGTGCAGATAAAATTCAGGAGTGCTTCACTGGATTTTTGGATGTGTCAGGATTTCGAGATGCTCAGTCTGTGTTAGTTCAGAAGTTTTAAACGAGAACGTGCAGGGCTACAGTTTTAGAGAAAAACTTGTGGCACAAACCTACGATGGGGCTGCTGTCTTTGCTTCATCTCTTAATGGCCTACAGGCCAAAGTTAAAGTGCAGAGTGCAGTGTTTGTGCATTGCCATGCACACAGACTGAACCTGGTGTTGTCCCAGGGTGCTAAATGCTTGCCTGAATCAAGAATATTTTTTGCATCTCTCTCTGGGTCCACCACATTTTTTTCTTTTTGTCTTTTCTTGAGTCCGCAGGGTCTTCAAGATTGCCCAGAAACGCTCCTACTCGATGGAATGTCACATCACAGATTGTGAGCACTGTGGCAAACAGTTATGATGGCTTCCTGCAGACTTTTGACCCAGGATGAGAGAATGGATGATGACACATTAGATGATGCCAAAGGTTTCATAATGAAACTGGAGGATTTTGAGTTTGTGTTCATGTTGTACATATGAACAAATCTTCTCTGAGATGGCTGTTGTCTTTGATATTGTCCAGCAAAGGGCTATGGATGCTCTTTACTGCAAAAAAAGAATTGGGTCTCTCCTTGCTTTCGCCAAGGAGAAGAGGTCGGAGGAGGCTTATCAAGCAGTTTATCCAAAAGCAGCAAATCTCACATCAGACCCTCGAGATGAACCTATGAGAAAGCGCCGTCTGTCACAATCGCAGGATCCCCAGGACCGCTACAGAAATCTGTACATGCCACCCCAACAGATCTCATGGAGCAGATTTCTCAGTGTTTTTCAAATTTGGAAAGCATGAGCTTCTTAAACTAGTCAATCCAGGGAAATTTGATGAAATGAGACAAGTGTTTCCAGAGGAGGCATTTGAAAGTGTCCTGAAAAGTTATGGCCAATCCTTTGACTCAGAGAAAACTGGTTAAGTCCCTGGAAAAGACGGCCAATTGGTACAACAGGGTCACAGATAACGGGGGCAGAATTTACATACAAATAACAATGAATTTTATGATGAAGGCCTAATATGAGCTTCCCCTGTTTCAAAGACAAGCAGCCGCCACTGAACTACATATACATAAGGTTTCATTTTTCTTATGTGATTTTCAACCCATAATAAAATATCTTGTATTCTACTCATGATACAAATTGATAGTTTGGAATCTTGGAATCTTTATTTTTGGTAGAATTTATTTGATTGCGGTAAAAGTGCAAAGCACTTCAATTTAACAAATGACACCATGCTTTTGTTATCTGCAGTCCAGTCTAATCTAATCAAATCGAATCAAATCTAATCAAACTGAATTGAAAGTAACTGCAACTAACTGAAAAAAATTTCATCTAATCTAATCGGACTTCATCAAACTGAACAGAATTGAAACTAATGTTATCTAATCTGATTGTGTAGAATCTAATCTAACGTCATCAAATCGAACTGAACTGAAAGTAATTGAAACGTCCTTCACGCTAGTCAATCTGAGTAGAATCGAACTGAAACGAAGGCCATGTCCACGCGTACACGGATATTTCTTAAAACGGAGATTATCCGTTTTCGTTTTAAAAAAAAAAAAGCGTCCACAGGAGCACGCTCTTGAAAATATCTCCATCCACATCCAATCGCAAAAAACGCTGACAAAAGCATGCGAAGGCAGCAGGTGGCGATATAACTGTATAGCATTGGTGACCAATCAGAAGCCTTGCATGGGTGACATCATTACCAGAGACTGTCTGTGTTGAATATAACATAACCTGAAGCTAACTCTGATGTCTATGTCCTTCATACTGGATGGACAGTAACTCCGCGCATGAGTATAAATATGCCAAAACTTACATCAGTAGTACTTTGTAAACGTTGGGCATTGTAGATGAAAACCTAATGTAAACACGGCACATACCGTTACGTCATATGAGCGGCGCGCAGCATGACACGAAATGGTCCGTTTTTGAAATTCTTCGTTTTTCTGGTCCACACGTAAACGCAGAAAAGGAGTTTTCAAAAATCGCCACTTTGGCCGGAGTTTTCAAAAACCTCAGTTTTCACACTGACCCAAAACGCTGTTTACGTGTGGATGAAAAACCAAAACGCATAGAAAAACCCGTGTACGTGTAGACATGGCCTACCTAATCTAATCCAATCTAATCTAATCAAACACAAGGCAACAACAGTTGTTATGCATAAACGCTTAAACAATCTGGCAACTTCTTGAGCTGATCAGTTCTATAATAACTGATTGGGACTTTCAGAGTAGTACCCAAAAACATTAAGATAGCAATTTGGGGTGTACTGTGGTTTTTCCATTTACAGTTGTATGCAGAAGTCTGGATGCTTCGTACAAATGTCATGTTTTGTCGACGTGAGTCCGCATCCTCTACAGAGAACATACATTTGAATATTTATAATCACTGTATATACCAGTTACTGTTTATTTGCTAATGTAACATATTGCAAATGTGGCTTACGCAAAAGCAATGGTATATATTATGTTTTAAATAAATGAACGTTTTTTTAAACGTTAAACTCAAATTAACAGATAGAGTGCTAAAATGTGTATTAAAATTTCAAATATTTAAGCATATACTCTTGTATATTTTCAACAGACATTGAAATAACAAACACTGAATGTAAAGGTGAGCTTTATTAAAGTGCTAAACGTTACCTGTATACGTCTCACACTCCCAAGCACTCGATCTGGACTCAGTAAAGGTTTCCAAGCGATACTAAAACAAGAAGTGAAATGTGAGGGTACCATAGCAATGCAAGGCAACATGGCATTATAAAATAATTATAAAATCACAGCACTTCAACCATGACAAAACATGGAGGCGATGGATTTACACGATATACTGTAAAAGGCTTCAAATCCTTGAAGACCAGGTGTTGGGCTGGTTTCCTGCTATATTTCCACTTTTTCCCCACAAACTTGAGTAGAGCCTCTCTGGCCACATCTTCAGACACTTGAGGCACCCTGTAGGTCCAATCACAATCCAGTCACCTCAAATACACCAAGATCTTTGGAATATATGATACACTGCAAAAGAAAACCTGTGTACATGTCAAAAGGGTAACACTTCAAAATAAGACTACCCTTAAAGAGTTTATAAATTATTTATAATCAGGTTGCTAATAAGGTTGTAGAGAGTTTATAAATCATTAACTAGAAGATGCATTTCTGTGATAAAATGCAAAGTGTGATTGCATGATTGCACACGTAAACACTGTTTTTTATGCACTCCATGGAGGTTGGGAATTCGGCGGCTCTTACCAAGCCATTTATGGGTAAGGATACCTGAACGCGTAGCAGCGTTCACGGGCTGATTATTTTTTATTAAACCACGACAAACAGTCACAAACGTCTTTTTTAAATACATCTGCTCTGAGCTTCAGTGTCTCGAGGTCCGATTTATGAGTGTGCTGTGTGTTTTGCTCCATGTTTGTTTCTCCATTTTTGGGTTCTTTGCCTTTTTGTCTGTCCCTTACGTCTCTCTGACAGACATTTTAAATGTCTCTTGACCATTCTGTCTCTATCCCTATATGTTTAAACGATCAATACTCAGCCCCCGATGAACCAATCTCAAAGTTATACACAAGCGCACAACTATGGATATTAACGGACGTTTTGATGTTGGAGCGGTTCCAAAATTCAGCACATTCATGCACACTAATAAGCAGTTTTAAACAAGTTATAACAGTTGTCATATACTGATGCACGCTCACTGTTTGGGAAATCTCAAATCTTGCTAGTTTCGTAGCTTATCTCATCTCTGTCTCAGGCAGAATGTTAAACTGTCAGCTTCATCAAGTCTTTGTTAACATGGTACTACCATTAAAACACCAGGTTTTGCCAAATAGTGAACCTGGATCAATGTATGACAACTGTTATAACTTGTTTATAACTACTTATTAATGATTCATGAACTCTCTACAACCTAATTAATAACCTGATTAGAAATAACGTATAAACCCTTTATAATGGTAGTCTTGTTGTAAAGTGGTATCATCAAAAGGACATCATTAGTACTTGCACTGTATGTGGTGTAAATAAAACTGAGCATACATCACATTAGGGACGGAGGCATTCTTGTCATTTTCAGGTTGAGGGACAAAGTCAGGAGGAGGAGGACAGATCTGATCTGTGCAATCTGTTGGTCAAACAAGAAGCATCAAAAGTCTCTGTTCTTTCCATCAGAACTGTCCTGGGGGAGGATCCATATTTTATTCCATTACTTTTGTGTAGAACGTCAGCTGAAGGTATAAAGCAGGGGTGTTAACATGGTCTCAGTCTTTAAACAGTTGATCAGGTGAGCTTTTACTTGTTTAGAATGAAAACCTGCACCCACACCGGCCCATTATGGATAGAATTTGACACCAAAAGCATTGCTTTATATTTAAAATAGCATTTTTAAATACCATACGTTTTTAACTTTCTGTGATCAAATGACCATGTGATCATACAGAAGACCTGAATTTGTATTTTCTGTAGAAAATACAACCCATTAGAAACTTACTCATCCAGCTGTAACTGTATTTATGGTGAGATATTAGAGTTTAGTGAGACAAAATGTATATTTTACTACAGTTACCCCTAATAACCCACTCTAATTCAGGGAGGAACAAAGAATATCACAGTAATATGATGAGTTTTTCCTGTAAAGAAGTACTTTAACACGTTTAAATTCTTGTAATCACATTATATTTACTGACTTAACAAGAAATGCATTTTTCATGAGAGGCCTTTAAGAGGGTCAAAAGCAAAAAAAATAAATATCAGTTCCTCCACAAAATTTTCCTACTTTTTAATTTAGAAACAGCTCTACCTGCTTTCCATTTCATTTAGAATGTAAATTGTGTTGATAAAGCTTTTATAAAATGTTTACAAAATGTATTTGTATAGCTACTTTTGGACTGTTTCTACTCCCTGGTTTCTCGGCTTTCAGGTATTGTTACCCAAACATTTTAATCAAGTTTATTTAATTAAAAAAAACAGTGTTTTTGTGATTAAGTGAAAAGGTCTACTGGGTTTCATTCCATGCGCCTGAGTGTTTTTGGGGGCGGAGGGAGGATAGACGAAATATGATATTTTGTTGATATGTTGTCCTGGTCGCTGCTGCACCGTCAGAAGCTATTTTAGATTGTAAGCACTTCAATTTAATAAGGAATAAAAAGAATTTTTTAGACAATAAACAATAGCCCAACGCAATTACAAGAACATTATAGTAACAAATTACTAACACTGGCACTGCTGTGTGTAAGATTTAGTGTATTGTACCAGCAGATCAGTGGTGCAAATGGTTTCTGAAAGTGACTTAGTGTTAATGCCATAAGAATAAATAATACAATAAAATAGCAGCAGATGATGAGGGGATACAGATCAACATTCAGTGACATTCAGTCAATTCACAGATTAAACAGTTGAGATATATTGCACAAGAACATTACACAGATTTGAAGTGTCTGGAAACAGGTTTGTTGTTCTGCTTCCCAGCCAAAGAGCATGTTGGTCAGTTTAATGCTTTATTATAATGGGAAACACTCACCGCCTCCTTTATGACCCTCATAACCTGACACACTGTCCAACCAGCCAGGAGGGGGTGCTGAGGGACCCTCCTCTGGAATGCTGGGGTCAAAAGCACCTTTGGAAAAGAGAAAGAAGCCGTGATCGTTTGCTAAAAGTGAATCTAAAGGTTCACCATTCACTGGAGTCTTCAGGTACATTTTGAGAGAACGCAGTTGGTACCTCTGCGCTGGGTATTCAGAAATGTATCACTATCACTTATGCTTTTAGCAGCACCATGTATCATCACCTGCTGTCTCTCATTTTTAGGTAAGTCAAGAAAAGTAGTCTCTTAAAGTCACATGTGAACACACCACAGCACACAGTGTGAAATTCTTTCTCTGTGTTAAATCCATTCACCAAGTGAAGCAGCGGGCAGCCAGGAACCCAGCACCCAGGGAGCAGTGTGTGGGGACGGTACCTTGCTCAAGGGAACCTCAGTGGTGCCAGTACCAGTCCTGAGATTCAAACCCATGACCTTCTGATCGCAGGGCCAACTCCTTAACCACCAGACCACCAGCTGTCTATACATCAACGTGCAAACCAGCACACTGCACTTTTCAGCACTGATATTCTGATCTGTTACACTTGGTACAGTCTGCTTCTGTTTGTAATGTTTGTAATATTTGTTTCTTTGTAATATTCTTTTTTTCTGTACATTTATATAACCTTAGTTTAGCCTTTCCAGATTTCTCTTTAATTGAAATTGTTTGATAGCTTCACTGTCTCATGCACATGTTGTACATGTATAAATGTATATATGACAAATAAAGACTCTTGAATCTTGAACCATCATTACTACTTTAAACAATCTTGTATTTTGCAAGTTACAAAACAATCAAAGTCAGACAACTCAACAAAATTGTATTATAAATAAATAATGACCCTAATTTCGCAAATATCAATTTACAATTGATTGCCAATGTGAGAACAAAACCTCATATGTACAAAATATGGTGTTTAAAGGAGAAGGAAAAGACATTCTTGTAATGAAAGATTTTCACATCTACTCACTTATTTACACACACATATATACACACACACACATACACACTCACACTCACTCACACACACACACACACACTTTTTGTCCCAAAGAGCTTAAGTGGCATAAGGACTGCTTAACATGACAAAACATGGCACAAACTGATCCCTCCTCGTCACTAGCCCATGTCCTCCACACGTGAGTTGGATAAAATCCACACAGAAACAGTAACAAACACGAGAGAAGCTTCCAGAGGGAAATAGGGAGAGTCAGGAAGGGTCACTGTAACACAAAAACAAGCCTTCTGGAGGGCTGAGAGTTGGGAGCTGACAACTGAATGTGGAAAAAAATGCGATAAAAAAGCGACTTTTTGAGAACAAAAAAGCAAAAAACTAAACTGGTCCAGGGGAAAAAATCTGTTACATTGTTTTGGCTTCATGCATTCATGCAAAGCATTATTTTTCCTTTCTTTTCTATGAAGCCCCATTCTTCTACAGGACATTTACTTAGCAATCAGTTCATGCCGCCTATTCATGAGTCCCAGCATACAAAGTTATAAATACAGCATTTCTCACACTTAGCTTCATCAATACTGCTAACAAGGGGATATAAATAGCCGCCCGTATGGGCTTCCTCCAAGATCACACTTAAGATTGATATTTAAATAAAGAATGGGGGGAGTCAGGCTTGGTGGTTAAAGGAACAATGCACTCTAAATAAGTCCTCATACGAGAAGCTGGGCGGGTGAGGAAATTGTATTTTTTGGCGTTTTTTTCGCCAGCAGTGCAGATCCATCACTACTGCATGTTAACATTTTTACAGGAAAGGGGACGAGGAACAGGTCAATGTTTCTCTAAAAAAGGTTTTTCCAGTAAAAAAACATGAGCCAAAGACGCTGGTTCACTTACAAACTAATTATAATTTACTAATAAATTACTTAATTGGATATTAATGAACGGTGATTCATTTTTGTCCATTTTACTTCAAATAAAGCTTAAAATAAATGTCTGTTGAAACTAGATGAAGGCTTAAATACTATATGGATAAAAGTATTGGGACCACCACACCAACAGGGACTTTAATTACACTGGATTCAAATCCATAAACTTTAATATGGAGTCGGTTCCCCTTTGCAGCTATAACAGCTTCCACTCTTCTTGGAAGACTTTCCACAAGATGTTGGAGTTTGTGTGGGAATTTGTGTCCATTCATTCTGTAGCATTTATGAGACACTGATGTTCGACGAGAAGGTCTGGATCACAATCTCCATTCCAGTTGATCCCAAATGTGCTGGATGGGGTTGAGGTCAGGACTCTGTGTGGGTCAGTCAAGTTCTTCCACACTGAACTCCTCCAGCCACGTCTTTATGGAGCTGCTTTGTGCACTGAGACACAGTCATGAAGGAATAGAAAAGGTTCTTCCCCAAAATGGGTCCACCAAGTTGGAAGCATGCGGTTGTCCAAAATGCCTTGGTCTGCTGAAGCATTAAGATTGTCCTTCACTAAGGTGTCCTATTATTTTATGTCCTATTTTTGTCCTATTATTATAGTGTAGCTGAGAAAACAGTGAAGTTCACTTTGACTTTGACTCAATGGCCACCTGCCTTGTATCTACATTCATTACTCATTTTATCAGCTCCATATAGGTTATAAATTATAATTATAGACTGTAGTCCATCTGTTTCTATACCTCATTTCTTAGACCTTTTTTACCATGTTTATGGGACCCTCACAGGACCGACCACTGAGTATGCGTGCATGTGAGTGTAGCTAATAAAGTGATCACCACGTGCATGTCAGTGCTGTCGTAAGAAAAGTGTGTTTCTGGCAACCTTATGGTAAAAGTTACCTTTATAATTGATGGATGAAAAGATCCTTAACTACCACGATGAACGTTAAAGTAACCGCATTTTAATCTCTGGACCATTTACATTGTTCCATTCATCATGAATCATCAGTTTAAAGGGCAGCTTGCAACATTTTAAAATGTTGTAAAATAATAAAAGAAAATGGTAGAGACTTTCATATGACGGAGCCAGTATTTATATATGAAATAAACTTGAGTCACACAGGATTGTGTGTGTTTCTGGAGGGTGGGTCTTTTAAGAAACGTTGCTGCTGTCCAGAATTAATTCTTCTAAAGAAATTAATTCCTGTTCCAGCCTTTCTCAGTACTGCACTCAAACAAATGGATAAAATGCTCCCACAGAGTATAAATACATAACAAAACATGTTTGCATGTTCATACTCTTTTCACCAGTGATCTGAACCTGTTTTCCCAGTTTTGATGCAACAATTGAACAGCAAATTTCCAAAACACACTCAGTCCAAAAGCATTTTTTCCCCCGGAAAATCGTGTTTTACTTGTTTCGCCTATTTGAAAGCAATTCTTACAGAAAATATATTTTTTTTAAATTGGAATTTTACAGTTTTGTCATTTTTCAATGCCTGTTTCTAAAGTGCAACTCCTGCACATTTTAGTTTGGGCAAATTTGTTTAAAAAAATATAATAAACCATTTTTAAGTAAATCGATATTCAATGTCACAAAATGAAGTACATGTTTAATATTCATATCCTACTACATGACACAGTCAATGATAGCTAACTGCATAAAAATTGTAAACATACTTCTGTCTACCAGTACTGGTAAAGATACAGTTTTCATTTCTCATTATGTCATTTAGTTCTCATTAGCGCTACATGTTTATAAATTGCGCTACGCTCTGCTGAGTCACTCGGAAACTACTCAAGAAAACAAAAATACTTAGCTACTATTTATACTATTTACAAAAATGTTTCACTGTCATCATATACATCTGCCTCCAGGTCTTCTGAACATTTGTCTGTGGCTGACAAGACATCCGCATAGAAGTCTTTTACGCTGTCTGGAACAGAAAAGGAGGACATCAGCTTTTTGACATCTATTTGACATCTTTTGTTGCATTTCGGCACAGGTGCGACCTCGTCCATTTCGCAGAGCTTCTTTTACTTCTTGAGTATTGAAGTAAACACGGTCCTGGGTATAGACAGTCTGTAGGCCAATCTCTTGTGAATGCGACTTGTCACATACAATGACTTTCTGTTCCTGCAGTTTAAATGAACGAACAGATTTGCAGATCTTCTTCTACACGGACTGAAAGTCTCGAGTTCTCCATTCTTTATGCCATCTCCGAACTTCTCAGTGTTCAGAGGAAATTGAATGATATTCATTTGGGAAAGAATGATTTCCTTCTGTCTACGTTTTTTTTCAATGCGTCCAAAGACTCGGATCTGGAAGCATGTGACTGTGACCCTGCACAGGAAGGAAATTTAAAAAAAATTTTGTTTGTTTTTTTTGAGAAATTGACTTAGGATGCAAATAATAATGATTTGCGATCTACCGCCTGGGAGACCTTGGTAAGTAAGTACCACTTGCGACTGTGCAGGTAGACTGAGTGATTTTTGGAAATTCACCTAATCTTGTACTGTGTATTATTCAAGGACTGAGTGAGTTTTGGTCGGTTATACTACTGCACATAAAGAGGTGATGTAAAACTATGCCAATAGTAGTGTTACCTAAAAAAATCACAAAACATGGACTGAGTGAGTTTTGGAAATTTGCTCTTCAATTAAGCTTGTCAGTGAGTTTTGCAAGTAAACAAATTCAGATGTGTTGGAAGGAAAACACTAATGCATCAAGCTAGAACCCCCCTGTTCTGTTTACATGGTCCTGAAAATGTCTGTCTGTACTGATTGTAGGTGACTGTTGGCTCCTGGCTGCTATCGCATCCCTCACTCTGAATGATAACTTGCTGCATCGTGTGGTTCCACATGGACAGAGCTTTTCTAGTGGCTATGCAGGAATCTTCCACTTTCAGGTAAACACACGCACGCACACACACACACACACACACACACACACACACACACACACACACACACACACACACACACACACACACAACTGAGCTAGAGCATGCAGAAGCCAAAACTTACAAAAGGACAGGAAAACCAGAAGTGGAATGTAAAGAACAGAGCCGAACAATTTAAAGGCAACAAGAGGATTAAAGGAACCTTTTGTGCTCCACCCACAAGTGAGTGAGTTCATAGGTGCTCTTGCCAGGTTAAACAAAAGCAAAAATCCCACTAATTCTAGTGAGAAATTGTGGTGACTCTCTCTCACACAACTTCATTTTGATGGTATTTCTACTTTTGATTACCCACTATCCACAGTGCAGACTGGAAGTGTTGCATTTTAAACCTAAAACTTAATGTTTTGTAGCAAATCTAAACACAAGCAAGAAGTCTGTTAAGCCTAATGATTCTGTTCGATTTACTTTTTGTCCCAATAATGTGGTCTAGCCAACTGTGCAGTGTCACAGTAGAGAAACTGTTTGAGCAGTATTTGACTTAAAAAATTCATTGGGTTGACTGGGACATTGACCTTGGTATGATAGGACATATTTGTGTGGAGCATGAATACATCAGTCGACACCAATTGTTGTTTTTTAGGGTGTAGAAACATAGCTGATCATTGGTGGATTTTCTGAGAGAGCAGGTTTAACACAAGCTGTTGCTTCTCTGGTCTTGCCTACCCATGTATGCCTACCCATATATATTTTAATGTAATTGTTCATGTGCTTGTGTCAGCAGTCACTCTACTGTTCCTCTTAAGACTTATTTTTAATCCTTTTTTGTGTTTTTTTTTTATTTATTTTTTTTTACAATCAACCCATAAATGCTTATTTAAGGGCTGCTTTTTAGCTAGCAAGCTGATAACCAACTCTGTTAGCCAGTTTGAGGCTGTATCTTCACTGTTCTGGCTGAAAAATGGGCAGTAAGGACAGTAAAGTGTGGTAGTGTGAGAGGTTAGTTAAGCCTGCAGTTTAAATAAGCACTTTGCATTTTCTCACGAAAATGCATTTTAGTTGAGTTTCCAATGCACAAAAGGGAATTATTAAGTGATAATTTGCAAGGAAAGAGAAGAACATACAGATTTTATGTAAACATACTTTTTTATTAATATAACATCTCTTTCCACCAATCCCGAGAACACGAAACACAGAGGAGAGTACGAAAACAGCTACAGGTTCATAAACCGTCCAAAATAGACACTGAAAGAAGGCAGATGACATGAACGTCAAGGGTCAGAAATCCAGCTGCTTCCATAGTGATCGAAGAAGGGGCCCAAAATATTAAGGAGCCTTTAGTGAGCACCACTTTTAAGAAAAACGTTCTTTCAAACCAAAGGGAACAGGCGATTTGATTACAAACCAGTTTTGAAAAGTAGTGAGAGATGAAGACTTTCTAAAAGCTCGACAATAATCCTTTATATTTTGCCGATAAGCCAGACATCACAGACTCCTGCTAAAAATATGGCTTTGTTGCAGTAGAGCACATTTCCTTACCACTTACAAACTTGCTTTGTAACACATACAACACATTTCCTGTGTTGGTGTTACACACCAACACATTCCTGCATGCCTTCAGGGTCTCTGTGTAGGTGCTGGGTTGCATACTAGCTAGTGTATTTGAGTGTGCATGAGTGTGTGACGGGTTTAAAGCTATCTATAGACCTGTCACCAGTCCTCCCTTTCTCATCTGTCCTGTTCTCTCTTTGTGTTTATACTCCGGGCTTTACTGGGTGCAAATGCAAATAAAAGCCGCAGAGAAAGAGTGCCACCCTTGCACACACATTTTGAGTGTGAGAAAGAATGTTGTTGTTTTTTTCGAAATCAGTAGAGTGGGGCGTGAGCCAGATAGTAATCTGTGTTGATTTAAGGGTTAGCAAAGGCACTGAATCAGTGTACATCTGATGCTGAATTTAGATTGATCTTCCTTGACTGACCATTGATTCTTTTCTTGAAAATCAGTTTTCCAGAAACCTGATCCACCTTTGATTCAACAGCTTCAAAATGGTTTTGATTGTGGCACAATACAGGAAATCCAGTTCAAACAGAGGTCATTTACACACACACGAGGCCTTAAAGGCACAGTAGTAAAATCAGCCTGTTTAATTCTGAGGGATAAAGAGAGGTTGGAAAATGGTTGTGTAAGCATAAATATTGTTATGTAAAACCACATAAAGTAGATCTCAGGGGGGGAAATAATAAAATACAAGAAAAAAAATAGAATATGGGTCCTTTAAAAACACAATAATATTCAGTAGTGGTGAGGAGTATGAACTTTGGCATATTGTGCATGCCGTGATAAGTCCTAAAACAGTCCTGCCTCTGAGTAAAATGACACATGAAGTAGCTTAAATAATTCTAGTAAACTCAACACAGGAACATTTTAGTCTAGAAGCACCCTCTGCACAGGCATGTGCACAAAGCAAGCCTCTTTTTTATGGTTGCCATGTGCAGCATGCCAGTGTAAAGAACTTTTGTAGAGCAAGAACTTGTTTTGTTTAATTTTATGAAGATATATGTAATATTAAACATAGTGACACAGATTGGACTGTTTTACACTGTTCTACTGAATAAGTACAAAAAATAACAGAAGAAAAAACAAAAGAGGTAAGAAAATAGAGAATTGTGTGAAAATTACTTGGAAAATGATCCTCTGAGATAATTATACTTTTACCAGGGGCTTGTCTCTCAAAGCACATTCAAATTAGGGACAGTAAAGTTTCAGCTTCACCAGACGCAATTTTTGCAGATTTATTTTTGACCGTCACTAAAAACTCTGTTAACTGAAACCACAGATATCTGAGCCAGAAAAGACTGAGGGGGTCCTCCTCTGTTGGAAGGCTTGCCATAATTGGTTCTAGAGCAAAATCCCGTTTGGCCTGGAGCATTGATTTCTGTAGTGATGTGACTAGAAGTGCAATGAATGTAACTTTTTTAACTTCAGTATTGAAAACTGGCCGAAATCAAATTCACAAGATTTTTTGGCTGTCAGCCTGTTTATTATTTTGAATTTTAGGCCATTCTGTATATAGTTTGTTGGGGTAAAAATCATTTGTTATTTTGAAAATGTGCACACATGCTATGAAAATGAGGAATTCTATGACGTGAGAGAGTGTCAGAGGGAGAGAGTGAGTGTCAGAGGAAGAGAGTGAGAGAGAGAGAGACAGAGAGACTGGGAACAAGACAAACAGGTGCAGAAAGAAACTGCAAGAGAGGAAGGGGGATAAGATACAATCACAATCGACGCTGCAGCACTGGCAGTGTGGTCACACTGTGTCTGTTGTAAACTTCTCTGCTGTGACTCAACACAGTCAACCAGGCGTCGTGATGCAGACAAAATTCTTTATTGCTATTAAATTTCTTCATACTGAGGTTGTGATATTCATTACACTATCTTTTGTTTGGAAAGTTTGGAATCAGTCCTATAAATCGTTTTTTGGTTACAGATGAGTGTGTAAACTGATTCTGGTGTAAAGCAACTTCACAGTCAACAACTAATTTGTAGGAACCTGTAGAAAATGAAGAAATGTTTGATGTTTGAACTGAGCTAATAGTAGCATTTAAGTTCTTATTATAGTAATATCAAGAGTCTCTGTGAGTTGGTCATTACAATGAATTGTTAATGTTTAATATATGAAATATTACACATCTTTCACTCCTTTCTGCAAAAATACAAAATTGGGCTAGAGCAGTAATACATAATTGTGCAGACAATAGCTGCTGCAGGACAGAGAATGTGCAGTATATAAAAAACATTTAGTATATCAAAAGTATTATAAGTACAATAAACAAGTATTTACAAAACTAGACTGCATTTTTGCATGAGAATATGTGAAGTGTGATTGGGTGGTTGCTATGGTAACTTTGGTTGTTGGTGGGTGGTTGCTATGGTGCTGCTAGGTGGTTACTAATGGTGCAGCAGTTACATTATAGCACCTCTAACTTTAACTTTTTAACGTTCTGTGATTTTAAAGCTTTTAAAGCTTGTTCCATTCACCACCACTGTGAACAATTCTGAGATTCTCCAGAATAGAGCATTTCTCACCAAACCAACTGTGAACCCCTGTGTTTACACCTAACGCATTTCACTCTGGGTGGGATTTTGGAAATGAAGAGGAGAGGGGTGGGGAGATGCAGTAATAACACTAATAACACTAATAAGAGAATGTCTAGTGCAGCAGTGTGGAGTGAATTTAAGGAGACTTTCTATAATGCACACAAACACACAGGGGGAGTTCTGAGTGCTCTTGTTCTGAATAGTTCATGGTCCACATGCACACAGATATTTACCAATTCTCGAACATGCTCCTCCTCACACGCAGGATTAGCATTAAGTATGACCTTATGTGTTTTATTTATACACATCAAAAACTAATGCATGGAAATGAGCAGAGAGGGGGCAGCTGCGGTGGAAATGCCCCGAGGCATCATGCACGGCAGGATCGCAGCTCTAATGCATGCTCTTTAAGACGTGTTGACAGTCGATACATGACATTTACACTAGCTTGAAAGGAGCTGGTGCATGTGTGCCTGAGTCAGCATGAGAAATACGTGGCATTTTCTGAAAGGCTCTTTCTCTCCGGGTCGTGTGCTAGTGAAGCGGATCCTGTATGAATGACCTGGAGAAATTGTGTGTGTGTGTGTGTGTGGGCACAGTATTATCCAGATGGTCATGGAGTCCGTGGATAATAATTTAACAGTTGTTTAACTAAATTAAAATTGCGTCAAAGAATTCATTTGTCGTAAGAAAGAATGAATTTATTTTTATGGTATTATGTATCTTTACAGTGTATTAGACAGAGCTTCATATGGTTCAGTTGCCAAAATATGAAGTTCAGTTCTCAGTTGTTTAAACATCAGTTACTCATATCTTAAGTGATATAGATATTAAACTGGATGCGAAGCTTTCCAGAATTCATAGGGGTTTTGTTTACTTTAACCCATTACGGCTTGAATTATGACGCATTTTTCGGTTTTCGTTATCAAATGGTTTTACAGATTGCCCGAAAGTTGTTTAGTTTGGGGTTGAAATATCTTTTTAAAACCAGAAATTTGATTTGGGAGTTTGCATGCCAGCCCAAATGTCTTTAGATTTAAAAACTGTGCCTGGTAGCTTTAGACATTTTTAACAAATTAAATTAAAATCACTTATTTGATAAACTATTTAATAGTAGGAAACTTGTGCAGTCATGAATGTATTTGTGAGTGAGCTTACTTTCTCTCAGTGAGTGCTAACTGTAACACTTTGCAGGGAATCTGGATTATAGTGAAGGAAATGATTAAATCTGCATTTTCACAAAATTAATATGTATATTACGAACTTTTACATAATTGATGCTAAAAAACAAAATGTTTACCAACATGGTAGCGTGGAGGATAAAGAAAATTGTTCCTAACTTATAATAAAAGTTCATTGACTCTGTTCGTTCATTTATCATGATATTTTCATAGGTCAAAATATGCAAAAAAAGAAAAAAACAAAGTTTTGTTCTGACCGTGATGTCATGCTGCTTCTGTCTTTAATTAAAATTGCCAGTTGGTTTTAACAAAAATATATTTTTATATTGGTTATTTTTAATGAAAAATGTTCATTCTAAAACACTTTTTTTAGCACTGGTGGTACCACCTGCTGAGAGTATTTCCATATTCCCGTGTGTGTGTGTGCGCGTGTGTGCGTGTGAGCGCGTGTCTTGCGGAGTTTTTGAATGACTCATTCGGATGTAATTAGAAGCAGAAAATTGTGTGTGTGTGTGTGTGTGTGTGTGTGTGTGTGTGTGTGTGTGTGTGTGTGTGTGTGTGTGTGTGTGTG
>JBBJLS010110297.1:0-17500 GCA_037577275.1 Bryconaethiops microstoma
CTCTCTCTCTCTCTCTCTCTCTCTCTCTCTCTCTCTCTCTCTCTCTCTCTCTCTCTCTCTCTCTCTCTCTCTCTACTCAGGCCCAGTTTGCTTTGCAGAGAAGGGAGAGGTTAGACAAGCCAGTGAGAAAGGGGGTGTGGAGAGAGGGGCAGTGGTGGGGCTGTATAAAACCACGGGAGCACAAGCCACGCTTTATTCTGCCAGTGTGTCCCGCGCAGTACTCGTTAAGTCACAGGAAACCCCCAAAACCCGCCCAGCCCTCACCCAGCACTCCTCACACACTCACAGACACTCCAGCACGCTCACAAAGGAGGATGGCCATGAGGAGAATGAATGAGATGTGGGGAAGGATAGCTCTGGCTTTGGTGCTGTCTGTTCTGCTCTTCCACAGTAAGTACAGACCCATTTCTAAAGTTCATATGTTCTTGTGTGTCTCATGTGCCGTGCTTTGGAGTTGTTTCTAATCCAAGCGTATTTCCTTTGTTCTTTAAACTTCATATAGGTGCTTTTTGGAGCTGAGTTAATGCTTATTATGAATGAGAATAAGTAGAAAGACTGTTCATTATTAATAGTGAAGAAGCAAAAATGAAATCAAAGGAAAAAAAAGTCGAAGAAAAGCTTAAAAAGTGTATTCACAGTGCTTTGAAAGATCTTTCATGATCCGATTGATGAAACGGTCCACACTTTGTAGCTCTTGCCCATAGCAGGCTGGTGAAAAGTTAGCGGGAATCTGAAACAAAGAGGGCTGGCATGGAGTGGAAACTTGCCGTTGAGTGTAATTATGGAGTATATCCTCCCCTTTTACTGGGTGGAGCAGGGCAGGCACATGAGTAGAAACGGGGGTGTGTGTGTGTAGAAGCAATGCAAGGATGGAGGACAGTGTGCAGTAAAACATCTTTTTGTCCTTCTCTCTTGAACTTTTTCGTCCACTCATCCATTTTCCTTACTTACCAACAATGTTTCTGAGTGGATCCCGCTTGGCTTTTTTCATGCTGCCCCAAAAAGGATATGATTCAACTTGTGTTTGCTTCATGCTCGTTTATGAAGAAATGGGTGCTTATATCATCACTCGACTGGGTGAAGGAGGTGCTTTGTAAGTTTGTGTTTTGTGGCAAAGGGGTGTGACCACATGTCTGTTGATTCAGCAAGGAGTTTAAAAAAGGTCTGAGGGTGACGCCCATGTTAGAAGGAGATGTTTTAGTGTTTCAAAAGGAGATCACTACCACCTCTCACCAAATCTGCCTCTGTCCATTCCTGAGGAAGGTAAGAGCAGAGCAGCTGGCAATGCCATTGGTAATTACAGGGTGAGGTCTGGCTTAGACACTGCTCTACATGTGAGGGCCCAGTAAAACAATTTCTGCCCAAATTGGTGGCTAGACTTGGGTAGTTTTAAAAGTACACCGGGCACTGTTATTTCCATGGAAACACACCAGCATATATGCTATTAGCAAGGGAAAAATCAGCAGTGATCTCCAATTTATACAGGGCAAATGGTCTTATTGCTAAGAGACGATCAGTGCAAACACACACTTCCAAAGCACACGCACACACACAGCATTCAGCCTGACTGGTAATTCGATTTCATAGAAAAAAAAACTACTCGCCGTTTGAAAACCTGCTCACAGTATGACTGTGCTTGTGCTTGACATTTAATTTAATGTTAATGTGCCCTACATTCCTGAAGATGCCCTCAGAAATGTTTAACACTTGTGGGAGTTTCCCAGATCAGGATTAGACCTAGTCCTGGACTACACAGCATTTTAAAAAGACGTTCTCCACCATTATGAACACTTTCCTTTCAGTGGATAATGCCTATTGAGATTGCTGTGTTGTCCAAAGCTAGACTATATCCTCGTCTGGGACAAGTGCTACTTGTAAGGAAAGTAGTTAAAGAGTAGCACAAATCCTCCAAAATCTTTAGTTTGGAGAACCTAACAACTGCTCAGCCTTTAGAAATTGCAAGGAGGTGCTGCTGCTTGGTAGCCCGTGCCCCGCCCTAGTTGGAAAATGCAGACTAACACATATGACCATTCTCACCATTCTGTTACATTGTTGATACTCATGTGTAATTGGCACTAGTGTGAGAGATTTTGCCTGGTGGTGGTCAGTATGGAATCACTTTCAAACAAAACCTGGAAAAAATCACAGAATTAAGGAGAGTCTCACTTGCAGAAAAGTTTTAATTTAGCTTTTCTATGGACTACCTTTTTTCTTTTGGGTAGCATGACCCTTTTGCAATCCAGAGTCTGGGTCATTCTAAAGAAATTATTGTGTGTCCAGCATTTTTCCAATGTAAAGTGAGAACATCCCCCAGAAGACCTGGACAGGATATAAACTGGTCACAGATTACATTGTCTCAGTCATGGTGAAAAGCAGATGACTAGATAATACAGACAGATGTGCTATAAAAGCATTGTTTAATAGCTGATGAAATGCCAAATAAATTAAAAAAAAACAGGAGAACTGCTTGAATACACACTTAAACAAACAAACAGGCAAAATTCTCTCAAAGCAAAGATTGGCTGCATAAGGTCCAAGGGCAAAAGTGACAGTGACCCACCAGTGCAAACATCCACATTTCAGAGACATTTGCTCCTAGCTGTGAGTAAACCAGGGTGGAGGAGGATGTGAATAGACTCTGCATGACACAGGCAGGATGACTGTTTAACTCCAAACTCATACTTCAATACAGTTTCAGTTAAACAAGAGTTCCACCACTACATAATTAGGTCCTTAAATGAGAGAAGGTCTTTGAGTGTTCTGAGGAGAAATTCTCTGTTCTCCAAAAGCTACATCACAGAAGGGTATTACACAACATGGTTATGAATATGTTGCCTGATGCCCAAGAGACTGTTTGATGATATCGTTGACCTATTCTTTTTTATCTATTGGTGGTGGAGAGGTACATGCAGAGAGGAGAAAACAACATTTTTTTTACAATTATTTCTATTTCATGATCAACATTATATATAAAAGTCAGAACATGTAGATTCAGGCGTCTTTGCTATAGGTAGAAGTGGCTTTATTTGCATTGTACGTAGACATTGTGACCTCTGGTTCCTATCACCACCAGTGGAAAGAAAATAAGTGAGTTTCTCTATAATGATCTAAAACACTCTGGATTACTTCATTTACATCTCAATGCTTGAATTACACTGAATTGCCACATAGTCTTTGTGAAATTATCTTCGAAAGCTCAGGCTGTAATTGGATTTGAGTGTCTGGAGATTGGGGTGAATTTTTTTCACACTTCACACACTCTGCAACACACCTAATATGACCAGGATCACCGATGTTTCCATTGCTAATGCTTCTCCCATACCACATGACTGTAAAGGAGCTGGACAGCATCCAGAATGTTAGTTAGACAGAACATTCTTAGAAATAGTCGGGCCAATTTGGAGGAATCTTGAGCACTCAGCCAGAAACCAGCCAGCTTAACTGAAAAGGATATTAGCCAGCTTAGCATTGTTCCAGTGTGGACCAGACTTGATTGACATTTTTATTGGTCTGATTACAGCAAAATCATTCGGGGCTTAGCAGATTCTGATTTTCAGAAGTGTTCTTCCACACAAAGGTTCATGGTCTCAACACAAAAGGGAGTAGAAGTCTGTGGTTACAATAGTCCTTCTTTTACATGCCATTATTGTGACACTTCTTTGTGATAAAAGCAAGATAGACTGCGAGGGAGGCATGCAGTGGGAGAGAAGGGTGATGTGCAGCTCGTATACCTTGGATCTCCTTGACGTATAATCAAGTCTCCAGCCAATGTAAACAAGGGCTGAAGATTGCTGTTCATTTTCTCATGCCCTTCATTTATGCATTCTAGCAGTCCAAGGCCATGCTAGCCAACTCCGGTTAACATCATGTACCCGAGGGTGTGGGAGTTTCAATAAAGTGAAGTGAAGTAACTTATTCATCTTCGGGTGTGCTTTGTCTCTAGAGAATGGACAAATCAGGATATAGAGTAATTAGTGACATGAATTAGTGGCTTGAGGCTGGAAAGGCATCACTCATGAAGTCACGCAGGCCGAGATGATTGATTAGATGCACAAGAGAGATGTCTAGTGGCAAGTTTGCAGCATTAGAAGGCTTCTTGAGTAAGCTAAGGCCTTCCAGACAAACAGCCCCACACCCTTTAGTCAGTACCATTACATAATTGGCAGTGCTCATACATGCCTCCAACACAACACAACATGATTTAATCAAATGTACATGTGAGAAAGCTTATAGATGTCAACAGCACAACTAGAACAAAGAGCTTTTGGTTGGCCAGAAACATTTAATGAACAACAGAAGGCCATTTGCATTCACCTCTCCTTTCTTGGTTATTGCTGTTCTCATAAGTCTTTGGTTCCCTGCTTCACTGGCGTACTGATGCAGTTTTACAGTTTTAGGCATTTATCAGAAAGCAGGCTTTCTCCCACTGCTGCGCATTCATTTTCAATGAGAAACTTTGGCAACGCGTGCGTCCAAAGACCTGAGTCAAAACATTACAGTGTAATTAGCCCATGGGTACATACAATTCTGCTACGAGTGGAAACTCTTAAAACACAGTGGAGGAGTCTGCTACAGGACAGGACTACAGCAGTGGAAGTTATTAGACAAAGTTACGGATCCACCACAACCACAGTCATTAAGTACCACAACATACAGCTTTTACATTCACGCATTTGGTAGTTATAGATATTGAACATATTGTTGCTGAAATAAAATCTCTATTTTCAACATTTTCATTTTTCCTGTACAGTTTGGAAACAGAAACTGTCCTTTACTTTCTGTGAATATGACTTGACAAATAGACTAATAGAAAGACCAATGTCAATATTTCTTTCCATTAACTTACATTAAAAGTTAGATAGGCTTTTACTTTCTTCTGTAAAGCACCATTTTGGACATTTTTTTTTTTTTTTTTTTGGAGAGACATGACCTAAAGACACAGCTCATTATCAAAGAGATATGGAATTTCACAGCAGGAATGTTATGCCAGTAGTCTTATGGAGCCAGATGACATAATGTGTCTGTGGACAACCATGAGAAAATTTGAACTAAATGTAGGTGGAATTATAGACTTTTTAGGGTGGGAAAAAACTAAACATGAACTTTCTGAAGCAATCCATCACCTCATGAGTGCAGGGCTCACGTAAAAAAAAAAAATCTCCAGTTAAAACTGGTAAAACCAGACATTAACTAAGCTTTAGATACTTGAGTTACTGTTTTTGGAATTGATTTTGTGCTTCAAACCCAAAACTAAAGTAAACAGCTCATCTTGAACCATCACTGAATATTAACTACCTGTAGTGTTTTCTTAGGCAGTTTATTTTGCTTTGTTATCGATTGGA
The DNA here is from genome assembly GCA_037577275.1 of Bryconaethiops microstoma. Classification (NCBI taxonomy): domain Eukaryota; kingdom Metazoa; phylum Chordata; class Actinopteri; order Characiformes; family Alestidae; genus Bryconaethiops; species Bryconaethiops microstoma. Next base: position 5,343 of record JBBJLS010110297.1, read on the forward strand.
CTCCAGACATTAAAACTGTACTCTGGAGGAATTTGGTGGTGGGTTTTGGAGAAGATGCATCCTTGTTACTGGATTTTGTTGCAGTACGGCACCAAAAGATCAACGAGTTGTCCCCAGACATGTATTCCTGTTACAAGATCATGTCTGGAACTGCGAGACTATCTCAATAACTGCTTTATACTCAGCTGACATCAGGCTAGACACATTGGGGCATCAGGCCTCTTTTTTCCCCAGGAAATAAACCGGCAAAGGCTCTTTAAGTGCTGTAGTAATTGCCTGGGTAATTAATGTTCAGCGAGCAATACCGCACATGGGTAATTCTGTCTAATGTTCCCTAATTGAAAACATAAGATTGCATCCTTTTCCTGCCTCTGCGTGCACCAGAACACTCTCATGGCTGCCTCCCCCCCCCTAAACCACAATGTTAAAGAACCCAGGGGATTTGTTACGGTAAGCCAAAAGGAGAGAAAGCACAAAGCCCAATCTCAGCTTTCTTTTGTGTGTGGAGAAATAAGGGGAAAAATGTTTTCCTGAAGTCTCACGATTCCCTCTCTTTTTCTGTTCTTCTGCCTTCCCAGGAAGCGTTTGTGTAGGTTAAGCTTGGAGTGGATCAAACATTTAGATATCCAGTTGCACAATCCCTGGATGCTTATGTTAAGGAACAAGAACTTGGGTCTGATCCATGGACATCTGCAGTCGTACAGTGTTAGGGTGCTGACAGTATGTCGTGGAATATAGAGGGGGGAAGGGTGGCAGCTGGTATTTTAAGAAGGTGAAAGCCCATCCTTGTATTGTAGAAGGGGGAGGGTGATCCTTAGGAAACAAGGGTTTGAGTTACAACTGTTTCTATGAAGGCACGAGCACACGCACACACACACACACACACACACAATCTGCCATGGTCATGATCTCACCCATTCATCAAACCCATAGCCGAGACTCCACATTCCTGCTTTGCTGTTTGTAGCAAGCCTGGCATTTTCCCTAACATAAATCAAAGCTAACAGGGAATTCGGATACGCTAAATATCCAATAGTTTATAATTAATCGCCTGAAACCCTCCTGTTGCTTTTAAAACAATCTGCTGGACAGTTCAAGATTTTCTGCAGAATTCTCTAGAAAGTTGTGATGGTACCACCGTTGGGGTATTAGTAGTGTCCCCATTTCCTGCCACATGGTCTGGGCACAGCATACCAGAAGCTATTAGTGTCGCATCCTGTTCAAGAGTTCACCTTGGTTTTATTTTTCTTTAAAAAAAAAAATCAGTCAGAGCATGGGCTAATCTGTTAAGCAAACATTTGTGATTAGCTTGACCTGAAACACAGTTTTCACCCTTTTGAGCGCAGATAAAGATAATTTCAGTCTTAGAGCAGAGAAGTGAAAAACAATGCCCTTTCTTTTTGTAAATTTTCTTGGCCGTCTTCCCAATACAGCAGAAGATTGCATGGAGATTTACGACTAAGTAAAACATTCTAAAAGAGATAAAGGCAGGAAAGCGTGACGCAAAGTCTGAGGGACTCAAAATACAAAGACTCGTTCTCTGTCTTCATTAACCTCTGACTGGCAAGGATATTTGGGGTTAAGAAGTGTTTAGTGGACTCCCTGTCTCCACCCTGGAGGCCTTTCAGAACATTCCACAGCTCCACATAAACATGAGCATGGGTGAAATTTGATGTCCCCATCCTGGTCCCTTGCAGGAGGATCTGGATTGAGAGGAAGCCATGGGCCTGCTGCAAGAACATCTGGATTTAGGGTCCAGAGCGGGGCCGCAGTGAAGAAGATGAAAGCTGAGGTGCTCCCTTGAGGAGCTTGGGTGGAGCTGCATGAACCTAACGGTCCGCAGACATCAGGCCAGGCCCTGGCTTTAAGCACAGAGCACACATGCTCCATGGAGACTTCTACATCTGCAGCTGTGGCAGGACCCCTCCCGTTTGGCAGATGCCACATCTTCAGGCCTTCTCTGAGTAAAACACAGAGCTGATTACAAGGCTGCATTTCCTCACTGTTCCTCATCGCGACCCTTTAATTCCTTTCACTCCTTGGGTTGTTTGTTTGTTTCGGTTCCACCAGAACATTCCTGAAGCTGGACCCCTGAAAGCACAGCAGGATGAAGGGATTAAGATTAGATGCTTATCACTTGGTAAAGATAGCCATCCTATAGAACAGCAAGAGAGAATGAAAAATGCTTTTCTCAACAGGGTGGAAGATGAGAAATGCTGAAAATGATGCTCACATCATGCTATCACGCTCAAATAGTTCTATGACTGAGGAAACAGGGTGTGTACATGACCCACATGGGTTAAGTCAACGTAGTGTGGAGGCCCACATGGGTTAAGTCAACGTGATATGGTGATTGTTTATCTTCTGCTGTAAACATTCCAGTTGGGATTTAGATTTGGCTGAGAATACTTCTTAACTATCTCTGTACAGTCAAACAATGGACTCCTGATTCAATTCGTCCACTGTTGAAAAGTTACAACCATGCACTTACGTACAAAAGATTTAGGCTTTTAGCGTTTTACATACTCCATGGGAGAAGAAGGGAGCATATGCTTTTATCAGAATTATCGTCATAAATCCTCCCCTTGCTCTGGGAACTCTCAAACCAGTCATCGAGAGATTGTCTAAAAAAACTAGGGGGCGGGGAAGTGCATGAATTACACCATGGATGCCTGAGGGACCTCCTCATTTCACCAGACCACATGATATAATAGCAAGGGGCACCAAGCTCAGTTTTCAGCGTTGCATTAGCTTTCCATGTGCATTGTTCAAGATCTGGAGTGCATTTAGGTGTTAGGAGAACGATAAGGTTGTTCTGATGACATCATTCCATCATGTGCTGGAGATGGAGCAATGTGAAATAAAGGGACTGCAATTGTGTTTGGACTTCCATTCCAGGTCACAGCTGAATTCTCAGTATCAGATCAGACTTTGAGATGCACCTTTTTAGCCTACTATTTGACAAAAAATATCTAATCAGAAACAGCTGTGACGGAAATATCTATATGACCACTCTTTCTGATTAACAATGAGGTCAGAATCGAGATTCATCAAAGCTGTTTATTTCTTTTCTATGGAAAGCAGAGTCTATCTCATCCGCTCCTGAAAGATGCGTCCCCCATACAGTAGTTTTGCAGAGATTATACAGGAATGCATGCATACATTTAATATCTGCTGATTGGCTGCTTATGACTATGGTGATTTCTTACTGGTTCATACTCGCGCGCCCCCCCACTTGGACAGACACAAACACCGCATGTTTCTGTTCGAAAAAGGACCCGGGTGTCAAACCATGGATCTGCAGATCATCATGAGCTTGTCAGTATGTACTCTGTCTGGCTCTGAGTTTTCAACAACTTTGCACGCATAGACACTTACTTACATAAAACACACAATGAAATCAAATTTTCCACTACACAGCTTTTTAGGTTTTTACGCCAATCTTTAGTTTAGTGCATTTCAATTTCATTTAAACAGTGTAGGTTCAGCAAAAATGAGATTGTAGGTGTTGTTTCATGTTGCTCTTTTAGTGACAGGGGCCAATCAAAAGTAACTGAATAATCAAATGTACGGTATTAGTCATTTGGTATTTATTTTCATTGTGTTCACATTTTCATTGTTTCTTGCATGGGCACAATGTATCAAAGTAATGTCCCCCCTTTCGCAAAGCAACTCTACAGTTGTTCAGAGCCATAAGAGAAGTAGCACAAATACTCTTGAATCAAACAACTAAATGTAAAAAAGCTGACTAGACAACTGAAAAAAAAAAAAGATGCAGTGGACCACCTACTATAAACAAGATGTTAGATATGAGAATATGGTAGATAAGCAGTTCAATATGAGTGTGAGTTTAGAGCATATGGTAACAATACATAAAGTCCTGGCTGATAGATTAATCTCCAGCTGGATCAGGATAATATAGACAGTACTGACCTGTTTTCTGGACTCTGTAATCAAAGAGTGAGTTTTTTTTCACTTTGTATTTGTGTATGTTTAGAAAGAGTGTGTATGTTTTGGCTCTGTATACACTGATCGCTCTCTGCTCAGCCAATGCTCTCGGGGTGGGGGGGCCGCTAGCTGAAGGGAAGCAGGACCAAACCTTTCGATATGGCTTAGCCTCACTCACACATTACTGACTCATAACTAACACCTCCACTCCCAGCCCTTGTCACGGCCTCCTGACCTCTCCCTTCAGTTCCAGCCCTGGCATGCTGCCTCACAGTCCTGATAGACACACTCCATACCCCTTTTACTCTACTCATAGAAACATTTGTTATGGATACCCCGTTTTGCAATGGAAATTAAACTTCTTATCGCTTGTCCCATCTTTGTTGTTCAATCAGCACTGTCATAGGGATGAGCAACTATATTTCAGTGTATGGGTACATTGTGAGCCAAGACTTTTCATGAAGCACATTAGGTGTTCTCAGTTGAACCTAGCATTTCAGCTTGTTTTAAGCTTTTTTTTGACACATGGGCCCATGACCATTTGCATAAAAAATCTTTCTGACCTAAATCCTTAAATGCAAACGGACTATTAAATGTCTATCGCATATCACTGAAAAAAAAAGGCATTTTCTTCACTATGTAATATGCATACATTGTTAAAGTTTCAAAACACACAGTTTACTCCCCAGCCCATAGGAAGCACATATTAAAACTAACGTTAAAATAAAGCTAGTTTTGATTTCATTGATTTTGTGATGTCACAAATAAGTGAAATTACATATATTTGCATGTTCAACCAACAGTAATTTAGCTCAGCCCTTCTTGACATTGTTTTCATGTTCCAGTCTGGACTGAATTTGGAACGTGGCACAGAAAATACTCCTCAGGAGACAGGAGAAATTATACTAATGCTAGCATTCTAGTAGTATGATGACATGAATTTCCAAGACCATTTTGGTCATTCTGGATTAAACACACATTTGAAGCTTGAAAAAGACATTAACAATTACCTTCTATATTTACCCTCTATGTTACAGTTTGACTCATTACTGCCGTGACTCATCCAGGTCACAGCAGTAGTTTGGGGCAGCTGGTGGTCTGGTGGTTAGGGTGTTGCCTCTGTGATCAGAAGGGTGTGGGTTCAAATCCCAGGACTGGCAATAGCACTACTGAGGTACCCTTGAACAAGTTACCATCCCCACACTGTGCCCCCGCGCGCTGCGCCACTGGCTGCCCACTGCTTCACTTGGGTGAATGGGTTAAATGCAGAGAAGAATTTCACACTGTGTGTTGTGGTGTGTTCACACATGACATAAAAAAATGTAAAAGCCCTGACACAGAGCCACTGCTGCATTTTTCCCTTTCTAACAACTGACTGTTTACAGTACCGCTCATTTCCTCAGTCAATGATATATCTGGGACTACCAGATGGCCCAGAATGATTGGTCAAGTTCTCTGTCACTAAATATGCTGCTGGTTAATGTGGAAGGTCTTCAGTACCAGCTAATACAAAAGTTATTTCAAAGGGTGTTTGCAACTAAAACTGCACAATGAAATGAGTATCACTTATACCCACTTATACCCACTTCGAAATATCCGAGTTTATGAACAGTGGGCTTTTTTGGAAGGTCTAGACAGCTTTGAGGGTTCCCTATCTGATAACATTCGAGGCAAAAAACATTAAGGCACTTGCTGTATATGAATTACAGAACTCACTCTAACTGGGAGCGACAAAGTGGATTAGAGCTGTAGCTCAAAGTATTGCTTTGAAGCAAATCGCTAACTTTGCATTATGTTTATACTGGAACCAGAGGTTTGGTTGGAGGCAGACTCTTGGATTTTGTGTGATGATTTCATTCACCACAAAACTTGTAGATCCCAGCTGTGGCATTCTGGAGGTTCATCAGGCAACCTCAATGCAGCCTCAGTAGCCTTGGGCCTCTCAGCCTCTCCTCAAAACACTAAATGCTTAGGAAGCCATGTATGCTTGTATGAATGGGCACAAACCCTTTTTGAAGACAATAATTTTGGACACATCGTACATCTCAGAAGCTGGATTGTGTATTGTGTGCTGTCAGTAAACATGAGCAAGTACACGGAAGTCTTGTGCATGTGAGCCAACGGAAGCAGCGCCTTGTTTGCGTGAGGCCGTGCATTCTTCCCTGGAGTTATAGCATCAATAAACAGCTTTTGGCCTACATGAGTCAATGTGTTGTTTTATTAACACTATAAGTAGCTGTAGGATTTATGCCCAGGCCTGCCAGTTAAAGTATACGATCCGCTCTGCACAGTGTCTAATACAACAGCTCCATCTGCACGACAAAGAGGGCTTTGCAAATGAGGAGCCTTTAACTTGAAGGTAGATTTAAGAGTCATTAAAATGCGGTCCACTGGCAATGAGGTAAACATATAATTAAAGTAAAGAAAGTGAAGTAAAATAGCCCCTGAACACGCCCCACCACAGCACACAGTGTGAGCAATGTGAAATTCTTACTCTGTATTTAACCCATGCACCAAGTGAAGCAGTGGGCAGCCCAGGGAGCAGTGTATGAGGACGGTACCTTGCTCAAGGCTACCTCAGTGGTGCCACTGGTAGTCCTGGGATTTTAACCTGTGACCTTCTGGTCACAGGGGCAACTCCCTAACCATCAGGCCACCAACTGCCTTGTCAAGATTAGTTAAGGATAGACAGTCAGTTTAAAAAAATCACTTAAAATGGATAATCTGGACAAATTCTGATGGTCTCTTTGCTGTTCAGTCCATTTTATTGTTTGACCTTTTTAAACCTGATTATCTGGTTAACTGCCAAAATTAATCAATAGATAAAACAATTTCTAATTCAGAATGACAGCTCTTCACGTACAACATGAATATTGCTTCATATTAATTATTGACAAATGAACTTTCTCCTTATATTAGGGATTGAATTTTGTGATTATGGACTGACACCTGTTGAACCTTACAGATACGCTCAGCTGTTCTCTGAGTCTGAAGGTTTGGGGATTTTGCCCCTGAGGGTGTGGTGGTGCTCTCTGTGGTGTTAACGAGGTAGAGGCAGGCCACCCAGCGTGCATCCCAGCGGCATTTTGAAGCCTGAGTGACAATAAGTTTGACGGCAGGGCACACTAGGCTCTGGAATGCCATCAGGAATGCCTTCAGCAAGCCTGTTTCTTATTGGGATTCAGATTGGCCTGAGAGTTTGGCAGGAATGCACTGCACATAACTTACACTGAAGCTAAATATATAACCAATAGACATCTCAATGAAAGTTTAAAAGGACTATAAACTGAGAGTAGTACTCATTTTAACCTAGACTCATCTATGCACCCAAACTTCGCATAAAAGTTTTCACAGCTACTTTATAATTGACGACAAATGCGGTGCTGTCGAGACCGGATGGACTTTATAGTGGGATGAAGTCTTATTCAGCCTAAGTACCCCGATCTACAGTGCATCATTTTTTTGACATTAATATTTTTTTGCATGCACATGAAAGGTCACACTGTTAGATCGCATAGATCTGATGTAGTTTTTGTTGTTGGGTGATACTAAATTTGTTGTTTTCATCGTTTTCTACCTATCTAGGTCTTGAGGAGTTAAAAAGGATAAAATAGTCGACCTCAGTAGTGTAGAATGTTTTGCCTCAAATGTCCAGCACCCCCAAGTGGGTCCAGACATTTATTTAAAAAGTTTAACGAGCACATTAATTCAAAAACAATGCAGACAAGTCACTATACTGGCAGTTTACTACACTGAGGTCATGATTGTCTGAGTGAAGTAGTTAAGGCTAAAAACCACCTTAGCTTAGCAGAGAAGTCTTACCCAAGAAAGGCCAGGTGCGACAAAGCCAAGGGTCATGACTTTTTCAGGGTGATGTTTATTTGCACACGCTGTGGTGGGAGATTTACCCAACAGTTAAGCTATTAATTACTCAGTGTGCCTGTGCAAACATGCCACATTGTTTTGGGGTGGGAGTTAATGGATTCTGGGTGGTTGGTGAGATGGGGCTGGCTTTTTTGAACCTCGCTCTCCACCCTCGTCACCGTAGAAAAAACGTGCCACTCTTGTGCTAGAAACACTATAGAAAAATTCTTATGTTAAATAAGATCCGTTCAATGGTTGCTACTTTAATTTAAAAAATAATGAATCATTAAACTGTGAGTGATTTTTTCTTTTATGTAGGATGGAGGATGTGTGCTCTTTTGTGAGCTGGGGACGAAGAAGGAAATTTAAAAATGATATTATCTTTGGCATCTTTATAAGGAGGTCACGTGAGGTCATCAAAGGTTGCGTATTAACTTACAATCAGCAGCATCTACTGCACAATATCTTCGAAGAACTGAATAATGTCTTTGCAGTTCTGAGTTAATGAAAAGCTGGGGCCCTTATCTCTAACACAGGAAAAGGTGGGGAGTTAAATTAGTTTTGTTAGGAAATCTTTGAAACAAAAGCATGCTGCGGTATTTAAAAATATTTGCGTAAACTCTAACGGGATTAACATTCTGCTGGCATTTAGCCTTACGCAGCAGAAGTGTGTTTTTAGATAGTGTATTTAGAAGTAATGAGAGAGAATGAAAGAACAAATCATTAAAAACTGAGGAAAGAGAGGAAGAATGAGGCTTTATATTACCAGACTACGTACAGATCATTACTCTGTACATTGTTGTACTGTATTCATGACAAGATTAGTCCTGACAATCTTAACAACCTTCAATGCTTTGTGTGTAGGTTGCCAGGGACAGGATGACACGCAAACTACTGGCCCAAGCATAACAAGTACAGCGGTCCAAGCTGGCACAGCCCCAACTACTGCCCCAAATAGAGCTGGTAAGAATTTTCTCGTCTACGTCATTCCTCCTATCTGCTGCCTACTTAGTTTGATTGTAATGTTTCACTACAGCGCTGATTATCAAGTGACTTTTACTCATTGACTATAGTCCATCAAGAATTGCGGTAATCTAGTCTAGTACTAGTACTGTTATATAGTCAATACTGTACTAGTTCTTTGGCTTATCTATGTTAGTGGTCCACTGTGTTGTTTTAATGGAGAAGGATGAGAAAAGCTTTTCATTCAACTTTATGCTCACATGGCAGTCCTGTCGAAATTTTTTGCCTTTTCATTTTTAACGCTGTTTGAAAACTGCAGCAACTCTTTACAATATGTGAGCAAGCCAATAGAAATGAATTAAAATTACGTTAACGTTTCTTTATATTAACACATATTAAGATTCACACCGTATTTGAACAGTATAAAGTGCTTCACAACACTATGAAAAACATTTTGGAAGTCGTGTTCTGACAGCAATCATTTATACATTTGGTTATTTATTTTTTTAATTTCACGCTTCAACTTTCTCTGTTCACAGATGCTCAGAGCACCGAGGCCTCTGAAGTGGACGTGACCGTCTTTGTCGAACAAAGCCAAAGCACTCTAGACACTGCCCTGCCCACTGCAACAGCAGCCACTGCAAAGACCAATGATGAAATTGTCATAAAAAGTAAAGAGGAGGTTCTAAAACTCTTTGAAAATTCTGTCACTAAAGAACCTGAAACAGCTGTCCATGTGGTGACCGCTCAGTCTTCTAAAATAGTGAGTCATTCTGACATGTACTGAGAGCATTATAACACAGCATCATTCCAATGCCGCATGAAAATTAGTTTCAGATTTGATCATTCTTAATAAAAAAATAAACCCACGTGCTCATGATTTCTTTCTAACATTATGTATGGAATGTCATGTTTGCTCAGGGGATGATTTTCCTTTTTTTTTTTAATTTAGGAAGTGATGTGCGTGAATGAGGAGAATGTAAAGGACCGAGATTTCGTGAGGCTTGAGTTGGAGTTGCCCTCCAATTGTGTAAGTATGGCATGAAATATGTAGGATTTTGATTGTGTATGAACATTGGTCGTATTTCATGCAAGATGCTACCTGTAGGTCATTTACACTATTTATCCAAAACAAACCATGTATATTTTAAACAACTTTATTGGAAAACAATAACAAATATACTTATGTGATACTAGCCAGCGTAGATGTCTAATGTTTTTGCATATATGTAGGCCTATTAGGTTTCATGTCTTTTACAATAAGAAACCTAAAACTGTTCAGAAGTCAATGCTTTCAATACTATAAACAAAATATAAATACAACAAAAACAGATAGCAAAAATGTCCTGTGCACCAGGAGTATGTTTTATATGATGTGTAAGTATGTGGCTCAAAATGATGCACAAAGCTGTAGAAGATAGCGGTTGTGAGTTATAATACATTATATAATACATAATACATTGTTGAGTTATAATACATTTATTATGCAACATATCAGAACGACCAAATATGAAACAAAAATAATATGAGTTTGTTATTACTGTAAAAAAAAAACTCTTAATATGGCAAGAACTTCAAATTTTCAAACCATAGAACTAAATATTTTTTGTTGGTCATCTTCCTTCCTTTTGTAAAAGCTGCTCTAGATTCAGGATTCGAAATTCTTTATTTGTCACATGCACAGTCCGAGTTGGCCATGAGACTATGCAATAAAGTTTACAAATAAATAACAGGGAAATTTACAATGGCAGAAACTAAGGTGAGAACAACATCTAGAAAAATTATATTCCAAATCAACAAACACTACAATGAGAAAAAAGAGAACAGTGTGCAAATGCAATAGAATTGAATATCTATTGTTGCTATTAGCAACGTTTGAATCACACAAAAGCAAACCAGATGTGTAACTTATATTTCTGTATTTTCTGTAAAAAGTGTTTTAGATTTACTTCATAAGAGACGCCTTCTCGTTTTTCCACTTTGCTCATTTTCACGTGCACATTTGTCCTTGCTATAGTATCATAGAGCTCATGTTACAATGCACAGAATGCTAAAGCATTAGCACTTAGGTCATGCATATCTATAAATATGGGTGTCTTAGAGTTTAACCTTATCTTATATAGTGTTTCAGCAGTGATGTACGTATTCAGAGACTTTGGCATCTGCCCCAGAATAGTCAGGACGCATGTTTAATTCCTATTAATATATGTTACAAGTATGATTTTGGGTTTCTTCTTTACATATAAAAGTAAATGCATGAGACACAGAGACAGGAGCACAAAAAAAAAAAAAATCTAAATAAATCCAATAAAAATAAAAAATCTTCGAAACAACCTCAATATGAAATATTAAACACACTGTGCCATATCCACAAATGCTGGGGAATAAATACTATAGATTAGTAACTTACAGTTAAGTGAATTCCAGCGACACAGATGGTAGTTAGGAGGACGTTATGGCCTTAGCATTTAAAGTACATGCTCTTTTCAGCTTAGAAACCAACAGAAAAATATGTGAGGCCATAGAAGGCAAATGGAGTCAAGAGTCTGTTGTGATCTTAAACTGAGTAGTGGAGCAGTGGGTTGTTTTCAGTGATAGTAGTCTCTATCTGGCTCCACACACATGTCCAAGGAAGGAAGCTTCTGTTGTAAGAGGATATATTTGCAGGCCAATGCGGTTGTGGCATTCTAGTATATGGGGCCAGACTGAGGGGATCCTGTTCCACTTGTCACTTCACACCGACACTAAATCATCCTTTCACACAGTAGCTCCTAACAGGCAGTGAGAGAACAGACGCCTCCAATTACAACAGCATCATAGGTTATGACCGGTTGTGAAAGAGGTCAGTCAGTCTTGGGATGCTCAGAGGAGGAAATACACCACTGATCTGGAAGCTGTACAGTACAGTAGTCTGGCAGGAATGGTGGAGAGAGTTATTCAGTCTTGGAATACCGCTTAACTGCATTCTTTTGTTAACACTGTTGCCTGAAAGTAAGATTTACAGAACATATTCAACCTGTAGCACACAACCGATCAATATACTGACATTTAGAGTGTGTTACAGATGGAACAGGCATTTAAAATAAATTGAGCGTAAGATATTTTGGTTGTGTTACTGAACTACATGTTGGACTCTATTCCAGACTATGACTTTCAAGATTGTCTACATGTACACATACAAAGAGTTAATGAAAATGACATTATTTGGCCCTGAAGAACAACTGAGGTGGTAGCGCATGAAGTTAATATGGCAATAAGTCATTAATACCATACAATTTCATAGTATACTATTTGAGTATAGTGCCCTTTCTGTGTTGCCAGATCTTTTATTAAAGTTATTGAGAAGGAAAAATGTAAAAATTGTGTAGATTATGTGTAATCAA
>JBBJLS010110316.1:0-18943 GCA_037577275.1 Bryconaethiops microstoma
CCCTTAACCCCAAGTTGCTCCAGGGAGACTGTCCCCTGTAGTTAGGGAATGGAAGTCGCTTTGGGTAAAAGCGTCTGATAAATGTTGTAAATGTAAAATGTAAATAGACATTTGTTGATGCCTAGTTTATCACTGGCAGACACTTTTACTCAAACCAACCTACAGTTTTTGTGCATCAGGTGTAGGCAAATGTAGTGTTAGGAGTCTTGCCCAAGGACTCTTATTGGTGCAGTTAGGAATCAAATCCAGGTTAGGAATCAAATCCCACTCTCCTGCTTGGGAGGCTGTGATGTTTTCCACTACACTGCACCACCTACAGCAGGTTTACATTACATAATTATTTAAATGTAATTAAATAACTCAATAGTCAGGTCTTCTGCTTTATTCGGCAAAAATGGCAAAAATGTGGACAAATCATTGTTTCAGTGATCTACGAGTGAGACATAACTACAATCTTTTAAGATTGGATAAAGAAAAATTATTTCATTCCAGAGGATCTATTGACGCTTGGATGTTTGTAGTAAGTAGCATCTCACGACTTGAAGGTTTCCCTTCATGAAATCATGTTGTCTCTCTTAGGAAGAACCAAGTATATGAGTTCATACCTGCCCGGCAGCCTGAGTTCCCTATGAAGAAGTTTGAGAAAGTGTCTGGGGAAGCGTTCTTCATAGATGAAAGTCTCCTGGTATTTATTTATTTACTCATCATTTTTACATGCTCATATTATTATCATGGCCATTAGAACATCACAATTTCTAGAATATAAATTCTATGGAATATGGATTCTATGTTTTACGCCAGTCCTGGAGGGCCAGCTCCCCGCAAAGTGGAGTCCCTACTTAAGAAATATTAATTAATACTGTTAATTAACTATAGAATTGATGCACTGATGTGCACTGGACTGGGCTGGAGACTCCAGGACCACCGAATTAAAGTGTCAGTTCTGCAAATGTACACAATTCCATGTCATGTATCTTGTCTGCCTTTTGCATCTATATAATATAAGTAATGGAAGCGCATAACCCACCAATTATATCCCACTTGCCCTCAGCTGTTGAGTTACTCATGTAGTTTCTAACACTGTATGACAAACTGTCCACTATGAAAATGGACACAGTGTTCACAAAGATGCAAAAGCAAATATACCATTTGAATTTTGAGCATACTTTTGTTCGTTATATATCAAGTTCACTACATGGACAAAAGTATTGGGACACACCTGTTTTTCAGGGTTTTGGCTAGGCCCCTAAATTCCAGTGAAGGACAAGCTTAATGCTTCAGCAGAACAATACATTTCCAACTTTGTGGACACAATTCGGGGAAGATCCTTTTCTATTCCAGCATGACTGTGTCTCAGTGCACAACGCAGCTCCATAAAGACGTGCTGGATGAGTTCAGTGTGGAACAACTTGAATGGCCACACAGAGTCCTGACCTCAACCCCATCCAGCACCTTTGGGATGAACTGGAACGGAGTTTGTGATCCAGACCTTCTCGTCCAACATCAGTGTCTGAACTCATAAATGCTCTTCAGAATTAACGAATGGGCACAAATTCCCACAGAAACTCCAGAATGTTGTGGAAAGTCTTCCAAGAAGAGTGGAAGCTGTTAAAGCTGTAAAGGGACCGACTCCATATTAAACTACATATTAAACTCCATATTAAAGACTAAGGATTTGAATGCAACATCATTAAAGTCTCTGTTGGTGGAATGATCAGGCGTCCCAATACTTTTGTCCGTAGAGTATATCCCAGTAGAGACTTGCTTGCTTGTCCTGTGGTCATTTTATTGCCAGACTCAGTTTTATTACTGAAGGAAAGTGGAAAACACAGAATCCTGATAAACTAATTATAGGTCATGTCATGTTTACATAGTCTAACTTCTTAACTTCTTAGACGGAGAAACAATAACAAACCCTTTCACACAACCTCAGCCACACACACACACACACACACACACACACACACACACACACACACACACAAACACACACACACCTTTTACACGCCTGAAAGCCGCATTACAAGGTCGAGTTTGTTCTTATAAAAGCTGCAATTTAAGCGCTTGCGCTGCCAGACACTCTCTCTGTTCCCTCTTTCCTGTTGTCATCCTTCCATTAAAGTGTCCCTCTCTGTTTTTTTTTTTTGGTTTGGGCCTCGGCCACTGTTTGGAAACAGAACACGCTCGGCTCTTCTGTCCCGCTTCTCCTGAATCGATGACAATGGGGAGCACACGCTCTGTAATATCGACTGACGAGAAGCAGCAGAGGCCTCTGGGTAAAGGGAGGGGAAGGTAAAAGCTCTTTAAAGAGTCTTGACCTTGTTGGGTGTTAGTCATCCCACTCCTGCCGAATGACATTCATGCTCCTGTAACCCTTCTTTCTTTCTTCAGAGTTCACTCTTAGCCTTAGTTTGGTAAAAAGAAGAAAAAAAAAAAAATCATACATACAGACCCCCTTATCCCCACCCCCCTCCTAAACCACCCCACCCCACCCCGAGACAGCATCTGATCTACTGAGGCATGTTTTATGTCTGAAGTTCACTTCTTAAATCTTTAAACTAGAGTAATGGTGCCGATGTGGTCATGGAAGCCTATGGCCCATCAATTAGCATCATGCTAACTGCCCAGAGGAAGATTCTGCTGTTTGTCTCTTCAGAAATAAATCCTCTTCTTATCTGGAGATCATGGAGTCTGACGTTTCTCCTTTTAGGAGAAATAAGGAGCAAAATAGAAAATCAGCTTAAGACAGAAGTTGTCCTGCTGTTCTCATCGGTTCTCAAAACTGTCTGCCTTCGGTATTTTGAGACTTGAGTTTCATCACTGAGACAAATTTCAGATGTTCAGACTCATTTATAAGAGAAACCAGGTTTTCTTTTGGATCTTCTGGTGGATCTGAAGGTCTGATGATCTGAGCTGAATAAAGATCAGAGCAGTGAGAGGAAAGAAATGTGATGTGAAGATCTTAAACTGGGATCGGGCTGAGATCAGAGGAAGCTCTTTCTCAGGAGCTGAATTTAAGAAGTGGGAGAAAATGGTCAGAATCTCAGATTGATGTTAAACTGAGCTCAGTTCTGTCTTTTAGGAGAAACAGGCTGGACTGAGAAGAGTCTCATTTCTGGACTTCCGTATGTGGTTTCTGACGTTGTGGACACACGGTCATCTACAAAAACTGAATAAAACATCCCACACCAGAGTTTAAGACGATATTTTGTCTATTGTTACAGACATGAGCCAAGGAAAACTAAACAGCAATTCCTTCCAGCAAAAACTGTGAGAAGCCTGAGGGTATTTTTCTGTTTCTGCATTTCTTGTTCTTTTCTAATATTTAAAGCCTTAAACAACATGTAATGCACAAGCATCTCATATCCCTTTTTCATCGTAACCCAGTCAATATGATAATGAGATTACGTTTTTAGAATTTAAGAAACTATTAGGACACAATTGATCCAAAAAAAAAAAGAGAGAAAATCTCTTTCATTAATGCAAATATCCTCAGACATAAATATTATGGAAACCTTCATCTTACACAGGGGTGGAGGTACACTTGGAGAGCACAAGAAAGAAACTGTTTAAATCTGTTTTACATTCTGAGACTTTAAGGTGCTGCGGAGTTTGGAGAAAAAAGATGATGCCGTCCTTCAGTGTTCCGTGGTTTTCTGATACACTTGAGTCTCCAGATTAATGTTCTGATACTGTGGCACAAAAACTGCCTGAGCAACTGTGGACACCATCAACAACACAAAACCTTTTAAAGAGCAGCTACCTTTCGGCTCCTGACTCCTGGAAGCAAACCTCTGCGGTTTATCCTCCCTTTAATTCAATTAAATTCAGTTCAATTTTATTTATGAAGCGCTTTTTACAACCACGTTGTCACAAAGCAGCTTTACAGAGTCCAGGTCCGAGTCTCTAGTGAACCAGAGGCGACAGAGTCGAGGAAAAACTGCCTCAGCTGGAGGAAGAAACCTCGGGAGGAACCGAGACTCAGAAGGGGAACCCGTCCTCCTCAGGTCGAGCCGGAGAGATAGAAAAGATAAATAACCAGAGAAGGCCTTAATGAACAAGATTACTGACAGATAGGCCGTCGACGGCTAACAGAGTTGGTTTCAATAAGTGTTCATAAAGGGAAAAGTTTGTTGAAAGCGTAACAGAGTCTGTAGTCCATAAACAACAGGATAACTCCTCTCAGCTGCATTTTCTCTTTCTCTTTCTGATCTCGCACTGTTGTTCCATTACCGAAGACAAGCTTTGCTTATGTGTGTGTGTGTGTCTGTGTGTGTGTGTGTTGGGAGGGGGGCTTTAGTAAAAGAAACTAAACTTGTATGACCTCTTGCTTCTAATTCTGCACAGAAACGTTAACCAACTAACAAACTAACCATCTACCGAATTAATAAAAGTGTTTCTTTAGGATGATAAATTAAAGTAAATTGAAAGTTTCACATGTGAAAAGGCGTGAAATTCCTTTTATTTAACCCATTCACCAAGTGAAGCGGGGGGATGCCACCAATGTGGGGCGCCAGGGAGCAGCGTGTGGGGACGGTACCTTGCTCAAGGGTACATCAGTGGTACCACCCGCAAGTGCTGGGATTCGAACCCACAACCGTCTGATTGCAGGGGTAACTCCCTAACCACCAGAACACCAGCCGTGCCAATTACAAGCTAATTAACACAAACACACTAACTAATTAATTAACGAACAATAACGAACGAATAATCTTCAATATTATATATAACAAGCTAAGTAACTAACCAACTAACTAAGAAAACCACTAAGAATGTTTCTTTATGATGATAAATCACAGTCAAACTAATAAACAACCGAACACATTAACTGGCTAATAAATAAACACACAAATTAACAAGTGAGACTGTTTCTTAAAATTATAAATTACAAACTAACTAATAAACACCTCAGCACATTCACTAACTAATTAATAAACAAACACTACATACTAACTACTAACTAAATACTAAACACGCTAACAAACAAACTAATGAACTAATTAACAAACACACTAACAAGCTAAATAACTGACCTCAGTTAGTGTGTGTGTGTATGTATGTATGTGTGTGTGTATATGTGTATGTGCGTGTGTCTGTGTGTGTATATGTATGTGTGTGTGTCTGTGTGTGTATATGTATGTGTGTGTGTGTGTGTGTATGTATGTATGTGAATGTATGTGTATGTATGCATATGTTTGTGTGTGTATATGTGTATGTATCTGTGTATATCTGTGTGTGTGTGTGTGTGTGTGCATGTGTATGTATGTGTGTGTATATGTGTGTGTGTGTGTGTGTGTGAGATGGGAGGAGTTATAGAGGGTGTGATGGGTGGGTGGGTGACAGGTGGAGGGGTTATTGAGTCTGATGGATGTGTGACAAGGGAGGAGTTATAGAGTCTGATGGATGTGTGACAGCATGAGGACTTATAGAGTCTGATGGGTGTGTGACAGCATGAGGACTTATAGAGTCTGATGGGTGTGTGACAAGGGAGGAGTTATAGAGTCTGATGGGGGATCATACCAGAATAATAGTTGTTATATATACATGAACATTAAAAAAACCTCCACTAACGTACCTGAGCAGTGGAAGAGCTTTTGCCTTCAGCAAGAAAGACTAAAGCTATTAGACTAAAGCAACCACTTTTACTTCTTTTTAACTTTTAAAAAGGTTCACTGGATAATAGAAGCCTATAGAATGGAAGCCTATAGCGCTCTGTCGGTGGAGCATGGTGTCCCAAATCTGTCAAGATGCGTGCAGTGGGCATCTTAGCCTTACTTTCACCAGGGGATAATTCATCTTCTGAATCTCAGAGCGCTCTCAGAAACACAGGTTATGATTATAAAACACAGCCCACAGGCCAACTGATTCAGAAGCAAAAAAAGGTGGAATTTTACAGCAGTGCTGCGTCTCTTAGTAAAGGAACAGCAGATACAGATCAAACGATAAGGAAGCCCCTTAATGATCACAATGAATGACTGCTGTAGATCAGTGACAAAATGCAGTAAATGTACACCAATCAGCCACAACATCAAAACCACTGACAGGTAAAGTGAAGAACATTGATTATTTCATTATCTTATATTATATTTGCATCTGCGAATGGGATGGGATCAGCAAGTGAACAGGTTCTTGAAGTATAAGGATCTGAGAGACTTTGACAAGGCCCGAACTGTGATGGCTAGTCAACTGGATCAGAGCGTCTCCAAAACAGCAGGTCCTGTGGGGTGTTTTCACTATGCAGTAGTCAGTATCTACCAAAGAGGTACAAGGAAGGACAACCAGAAAATGTGGCCACAGGGTCATAAGTCAAGTCAAGACAAGCCAAGTTTATTTCTATAGACCATTATCATACAAGGTGGTCATACAATGGGCTTTACAGGAATAGAATATAAGCATAAAAATAGTAAGAGGTAAAAAATAAAAGAAATAAATTACATAAAAGAATACACTGAAATTCGATAAAAGAAAATTAAAAGTGTGATGGAAGTACAGATTTTTAAAATGCACATGGAGAGCAACAGCTAGCCCCTCAGATACACACAGATTGTAGTAAAAATTGCTGTAAAAGTTAATACTGTATGAAGTTATATATATATATACACAGCTCTGGAAGAAAATAAGAGACTACTAAAAGAAATGTTCAGTTTCTCAGGTTTTATCTTATATAGGTGCAAGTATTGAACTGAACAGCTTTAGTTTTTAAGAACGGCTGACAATATTTCTCCTAATTTTCAAATAAAAATATTGTTCTTTGAAGCATAATTTTAAAACATCAAAATAAGAGAAATGATAGTGTTTACAGAACTTGAATAATTCAAAGAAAACAAATCTCTTGTTTACTCTTAAACAAAATGGCAATAATTACCTTTGAGGAACTTCTAGTAGTGTTTTACCGTCCAACTGGTCTCATTGTGAGAGGAGAGTGTCGATTACAGCAGTGTTTTTATACTTTTCCTCATTAAATAAGATGTGATTCAGGTGATCAGTAATCAGTCCCTCATTAAGCAGAATGAGGTGCTTGTGTAGGAATTTAACAAACACTGGCATGGAATGGTTGTCACACTCATAGAGATGCTAATTAAAAAATAAATTGCAGTGATCTCTTATTTTTTTCCAGAGCTGTATATTCACGCACACATACACACTGATGATACATAGAGACAAAATTATTTGAGTTATGTAATATATTTGGGTCATGTTTAATCCATGATATTCACTAAACTATTTCATTTGAGAGGTAATAGGTTATGAGACACCAAAGCAGTCTAATGCTGGTCGTCACTAAAGGAGAAAAGGACACAGTGTTTTCAAACTTTTCCTTCTTCATCCCTTTGTGGATGCCTGCTCTGCCCCTCTTTGATCCTGGCTCTCTGTCACAGCTCAGTACCGCTGGATAAAAATGAAGATTTATAGCCTCTGATGGCTCTGTGGTCCACACTGGCTCATTTGCAGGTGTTCAGTGTAACCTTTAGAAAGTTAACTGTGCTCGGTGCTCCGCCACTGTTAAAGAGGACAGCACTGAAGTATTTCTTCATGATATAACTAATCAAAGTACAGCTGTTTTGCAGCAACTTTTTTCCAATCTCATTCTCAGTCCTGGCACCAGCACATTCCTCAGCTCCCTGCAAGGCCTGAAACAGCCTGGAATACTTGCAGGTAAACCACATACATTACGTAAGCGGCACTTTTCACACCATGACCAAAAAGCTCCCAATTAGAACAGGCACATTTCTGCTCCCATTCAATATACTGCCATTAATGCTGAGAAAAACAAAAATCAATGTTTTATGTAAAAATATGCTGACAGTCCAGGCATGTAATGAAGGACATGAACACTGCAATGTAAATGAAGGATGTAATCGATACGAATTATTGTTTTCATGCTGAATTGCCTGCGGTAGAAGATCGTTGCAACTGTGAGACAATTAGTGGCCTTGTCAGGTCTACTGCTTTGTTGCTAAGCAGGTGATCGTGCCATGGATTTGTTAAACTGGTGTGTGTTTGTGTGCAACAATCGGTGAAAAACATTAGAAAAACAAATAAATAACTATATCACTGTTTTATAAACTGCTTTATTGTCTTATTCACTGGTATTGTGGTTACTGAAAACTGGATACGTCAATTTGTGCAATCCCTTTAGTTCTTAGCAGTTTAGATTTAGTCTATTTGTCCCACTAGTCTCTTTCTATAGCTATGCCAAACCGCACATTACTTTAATCACATGGTGGCGTACTCCGTCATACATACTATTAAGTACATTGTCACTAAAGACTTGCCTTCACGTTCACCAGAACAGAAACAGTGCGGCTGCTAGAGCACGTCAAGTAAAACTTTTTCATTACAGTGAGGTACACAAAATCACAGCTAAACAGGCCACAGAAAATGTAGGGACTAAAACAACGACGAAGATGTGCCTCTTTATTTTAAAACCCTTGGAAACAGTCATGTATGCATTGTCACTGGCACTGAATTACACATTTCTGCTGAATAGATACAATTAGTGGTAATCGGACAGAAAAAGCACCAGAATGCACATAATAGTGGAGGCTGGACAAGCTGGTCAAGTTTCTGCCTGTTTAGCTGTCAGCCAAAGTACAACTTGGAAAAAGAGTTAATAATATCATCATCATACTGTTCTGCCACATTTTAAACCAAGTAATTACTATTTTATATAAATGTTGTAGTATTTATAAATATATCTTTTTTATTCAGACTTTTTAATTAGTTTAGCATGGGGTAATGCTTATTAGTCACCACACCACACACCACTGCCTCACACAGCAAAGAACAACAAAGAAGCTTTTCATTTATTGTTAATGTACGTGTTGAAAGATTTACTTTTGCACTTCTTACATTTTAGTTTGTGTTTAAATGTAGGAGCTTTTTTACTTTCAGGCACATCTCCATACTTCCACCTAAAATTAAGTTTTGAAAAAGTACTCATACTTTCATTACAAAGTTACTATGTTGTGACTGTGATGCCACTTATTTTCTCACTTTTTTAAAAAACCACATCCACCTGTTTTTCAGCGTCTTATGACTTTTTTTTTATTATTATTAAAAAGCCCAGCGGAACAGTAGGTTGCTTTTTGATTGCCCAGGTGCTTTCTCACTTTTAGCAGACCACACTCCAGTTCCATCCATCTGTCCATATTTCCATCCTTCTACTCTTCCACCCACTCATGAAGGGCACACTAATGAATTTCTCTTTCGTGTCACACACACAACAAGATGTATCAGACACCCTCTGTTCCAGGGTCAGGGTCAGTGAGTATTGAAAACTTTTTTTTTTTTTTTAATTGGCTGCATCGGTCATTTTCTTACACTTCCACCCGTCGTCCATTTCAGCGGACCCTACAGAAGACCTAAACCTGTTCTCAGTGCTTGTATATGAAACAGACTCTTGACTGGCTGCTACAGAGAGGTGGTGGCGAAGGGTTTTGGGTGGAGAATCAGTAATCGAGGCAGTGACCTGTGGAATTGGCTGATCCAGGCCTTTCACTGAGTTCTCAGGATTGGAAGGGGATGAGGTGCTGGGGCTACAAGGAACATGGGAAAAATGTCAAGATGGATGGATTGGATGGTGAGAGCTTGTTTATCCTCCGATGGTAATCACAAACTCTCTTCACCTCCAAGTCGAGCTCCCTGTCTCCCTGATGGAGGGGAGCTGTATTCCTCAACCTTACTGTCAGCAAGTAAAGGTTATGAAAAAAAAAACCTCTATGGTCTGATCAGCCCCTCAGAATGCTGACCATAACATCCAGCAACGTCCAGCCCCAGGCAGGGAAAAGGTTAGATGTCATCATTTCAGAACATTTTATAGCATCTTCCATTAACAACAGCTTGCTCAGCAAAAATCACTTTTTTAAAAAAACTGTTCATACATTAAACTCTCAAATATAACATCACTCTCTTGGTCAGGGTATCTTAGCCCGGTTTTGCAGCATATATGCCATTTAATATGACTAACCACCAAGAGTAAACAGTGGGAGAAATATATCATCCAACATAAATCGTTCAAATTAAAAGTCTTTTTTCAGCTTTATCAGGCTGATATTTGCTCTTCTACTTTTTAGTAATAAAAAAATAAGTACAATAAATTTGCTTTTTTTATTATTGTGTTTCACATACATTTACCAGACAAGAGAATTTAAACTTCCCCCTTGCTCTGTAAATGCTAAAACTAGCCCGTCAGTCTTTAGAGTAAATTGTATCATTTTTTTTTTCACAATTTTAGCTGAAAATGTTTTCCTATATAAAACTGTTCAATAGATCCCAAACTTGCTCAATTACATTATAATTAAAAATCAATATATATAAATTGAAACAAGACTTTCAATATCTAACATTTGTTGGTGTTTGGATTAATTCATGTGCTACTGAGTCTCAAATCCGCATTTGGATTATTTGCATTTAGCTTTAAAATTCAATTATCAGTGCACTTGCAAATGTAATGCTAAACAGTTCAGAGAAACTCTCTAAAGGGTCAGTAACTAATGAAAGCAGTAATGTACCAATAAAAATGGTGAGAATGGTCTTTGAAATGTATATCTTAGAAGCTGAAAGACAGGAAGTTGGCCTCACTGACATAAGAGCTTTTTTCAGCTCTGAAAGCAGAAAGCTCTGGTGCTTGTGTTCTAATAGCTTCTTCAAATCCATTGTTCTTTAGTCTTTCATTAAAGAGCTCTAAGCCCAAATCTAACACACCAGAACCAGCTTATTGATTAAACTGATGATCTTAATCAAATGTGTTCAAGCAGGTTGTGGCTGAACTCTTTAGGAAGGTAGATGTCCAGCAGCAGGGCTGGTGACCACTGATCTAAAGCCATTTGTAGACAGTCTAGACGAAGGTAAACAACTGAGATCAACAACTTTGTACAAGCAAAACACATATTAGGGTAACATTTTTTTGTTAAAAGGCAAGTGTCAGAATGTGTTGATGCCAAAAGATGTGACAGCTGGAGATACACGATATGGACAAAAGTATTGGGACACAGGGTTTGGGCTATTTACTTGCAGAGAAGGGAAATTGTAATGTTTCAGCAGACCAAGACAATTTGGACAATGACATGCTTTCAACTTTGTGGACCCAGTTTGGGGAAGAACCTTTTCTATTCCAGCACAGAAAGCGAGCTCCATAAAGACGTGGCTGGATGAGTTCGGTGTGAAACAATTTGACTGGCCCCACAGAGCCCTGATCTCAATCCCACACGACACCTTTGGGATGAACTGGAACAGAGATTCTAAGACAGGCTTTCTCATCAGTGCCTGACCTTATAAATGCTCTACAGTATAAATGGGCACAAATTCCCACAGAAACTCCAAAATCTTGTGGAAAGCCTTCTAAGAAGAGTGAAGCTGTATTAAAGTCTATGTTAAAGTCAATTCTGTATTCAAGTCTATATATTTGAATGCAATGTCCCTGGTGTAATGGTCCCAATACTTTTGTCCATATTGTGTAAATCATGGTTTAGGAGCGGAGATTGCAGAGTGGTTGAAGTAGAGCATTTACTTGAGAATGCATGCAGAATGAATAAGCATGCTGGACATTGAGGTTTCAGCAGAAGTCCCAACTTCACCTATAACAGGGGTGGATATACTCAAACTGTGTTCTTTCACAGATTACTGATTACTTCATTAAAACTGAAATCAATAATGTAATCTAAATCTAATAAAGGTCACCTGCAGTGTGTTACAAGCTAGAGCCAAATGGGAATACTCTTTATGCAATAAGACACTAGCATGCACACACTTGCACGAGAAGGCAATGCTTGAGGGTAAATCTGACTTTCTGAGGAGAGAAGCTCAGCAGAGTGGACCTGAAAGATCACACTTCAGTAAGTTCGAGCTGGACTAAAATTCCCCTGAGACACTCAGCTACCTTCTGCCTTGACCTGGCACATTTATCAGCAACAAAAAGACCACCTGCACTGCCACACTTATACAGACACACCGCTTGACTTGAGTTTACAGAATCATTTGCAAAAATTTGAAGTAAGGAAATGCACAACTTTGCTGTTCTTATATATGGTTTTACCTTTTTTACTTTTGCTACAATTCTGTAGATTTCATTTTTAGTCATGTGCACTTGTTTGCACTTTTATACTTTTGTACTTCAGAGTACTCATACTTTTACTTGGGTAAAGAATTTGGAGCTTTTAACATAAATAAATGTGTGTCTTTGTCTGTGTGTCTGTGTGTGATTGCTTGGAGGTTATCATAAAAGACAACCCAATTTATAGTGATAATAGTACAACAAGACATATGTTCCATCTCAGTTAGTTCGGTCCTGTCTGAGATTTCAACCACCAGTTTGGTGTAACTTACAATACGCTTTTAATTGGAGCCCTTCATGGGCAAAAAGTTTCAAATATCACATTACATAGAAAAGGAAGTGTAATGATTTTTCCCGGCCCTCTCTCAGTTAGCACTCAGGAAAAGTTAAACCCAGATCCATGCTATCGGTGTGTGTATGTGTGTTTTGGTCTGAAACAGTTTAAGAAAAAATGAACAGACCTGCAGCCCCATTCCATTCTTCAACATCATAAAGGTTACTGTGTTTTGTACGCGATCGCCATGCCACAGGATGCATAAAGTTATAAGGATACTTAGAATGATGCAATTATCATGAATACGAGCGGCCTATGTCTCAATGATAAAAAGCATTCTAATGCCATTTTTTATTGAATTACGCTATGGAAATGTTCAGTATGCTTTAAAAGAAATGAATCAGTTCCATTTTTTTTAAATAAAAAGATAAATTAAGTATGTGAATAAGCCTTAAATGGTTGATTGTTCATTAGCAGTTCTATATGTTGCTGAAAAAGGTCAATCTTCCTGTGCCTTATTTTTTCAGGTTCTGTTTGATTAGTGCTATGGGGAGGTGTAAATGAGAGTCTGATTGCACTCTCTTGAAGGTGTTGCATATAATCTATGTGTGTGTGGCAGGATATTGAGGCTAGAAGGTGTCTGGCAGTCTCATGTACCAGATTACAAGGATGCAAATAACCAGCAGTAGCATCTGCCATTCAGGTAGGGGGGAAATGTTTAATACCAACCTGAGACCTCAATAACGAGAGAGGCCAATCTGGACAGAGGACATCAATACACACATACACAAGCAAACATATTCACAGACACACACACACACGAAGACAGAATGTGAAGCCGTGTTTGCCTAATCAGAGAATCCATATACACTGCCCTCAATATAAACAGCCCAAAACGAAAGACTCAAAATGACCATAAATGATTCTCCAACTCAAACACACACCTACCTACACACTCAGAACCTTGTTAATACTCAGAGGAACCATGAAATGAGATCAATTGCTTGAGGCTCAAACACCAGCTTTGCAGGTTGGAAATTACAATGGCTTAATGTATTGTGGATAATTGTCTCTTCACTTAATTTATTTTTGTTGTCTACACAGCTAACTAAATTGACTGAGGCCAAATCATATTATCAGAACAAAACGTTACCTGGCAACTTTACAGGAGAAGCAAAAAAATCATCTATATTTATAATGGAAATTAATGTAAAATGTATTTTCCATTCCTCATAAAACCTTGACACAGTGTAAAATGTCACCTTATGTTTTCCAATAAAAAAGTGAGGAACACAAAAATGGTGATGCAAAGTTTTGTTCTAGCAGCAATAATACACAGAGACTAAATTAAGAAATTTGTAAAATATTGTCAATGAACATTTTAGGCTCACATGAATAAAAAAGCTTCATTCTACTTTAAGTCAAATGCCGTGAATGATATTCACTCAGTGTTACTCAACGACCACAGGAAGTCTGCCTTTTTTCTATCAATGTTACCAAATCATGCAAAAGAAAGGCTGTGAAAGTATCAGAGGTAAGAGATGATGGTGTGGCATAGACAGAATCAGTGCCACACTGTGCAATCAGGTGCACGGATTAATGTTAATCCGTCGCATTCATTCAGTAGATTACTAACATCACTTTATATCCACTATATGGACAAAGTATTGGGACGCCTGACCATTACACCAAAAGAAACTTTAGTGACACTGCATTCAAATCCATAGACTTTAATACGGAGTTGGTTCCCCCTTTGCAGCTATAACAGCTTCCACTCTTCTTGGAAGGCTTTCCACAAGATTTTGGAGTTTCTGTGAAAATTTGTGGCCATTTATTCTGTAGAGCATTTATGAGTTCAGGCACTGATGTTGGACGAGAAGGCCTGACTCACAGTCTCTGTTCCAGTTCATCTTAAAGGTGTTGGATGGAGTTGAGGTCAGGGCTCTGTGAGGGCCAGTCAAGCTCTTCCACACCGAACTCATCCAGCCAATGTGTTTATGGAAGTCGACGGCTTCATTTTCATCAGTGGCAGTTGGGCTGTGCACTAAACTACATTATATGTCACCACAGATGTATATTTGAACATAGATGTGCACATATTGGATACCAGTGTCAAATGGCCAAAACACACTAGAGTAATGAAAATCGCCAGTCAACGCATTTGACATGTTTAAGAAACATCAGACTGTCTTCCTAGTGTTATTATGTGGAAAACTTGCCACACACTTCAAACGATTAATTCATACCTCTATTAATGCTGCTTTAAACTGTTTAATGCTTTTCCTATGGCAACTATAAGGAATCACCATCTTGCATTTTGGTTTATAGTAGGGCCTGCAATATGAAACAAATTAAACAAAGTTTAATTAATGGACTACAACATCCTGTAATAAAGGTCTTTTTGTAAACTATTTCCACTAGTGTCACTGTCTGGATGTAATACTGGCCCAGCACTACCAGCCGCACATGAGTTTTCAGAGTGAAACATGTGTGCCTGGTTCAAAAGAATACACTAATAGTCTGTTTGGTCACCTATCTCCCCAGGGCTCACCACTTCCAGTCCAGTTACATATCATTTTGACATCATCAGCTGAGCATCCATTAGCTACCTGTCTCCAGAATGCACTCAGACCCGCTGGAGGAACATGGAAAAAAAGTGCACTATAAATACTGCTGACTATAACTTACAAAAATGTAATATGGCTTAACTAATACAGTTTAGCACAGGGGAATTGGATGCCACAAAGCACTTTAATATTTTTCATTATTAACTCTCACATAGACAAGTCTTTACGAAGATCCTCCTGTCCTTTTTCCCCTCCCTCTTGTGTCTTGAGGAAAATCAATATGAAGTCTTCACTGTTACTTTTTCCACAAAGACTGTATGAGTTTAGAAAGAGGCCTGAAAGTCAGTTTCAGAAATACGAACTGTCAATGAAGGGTTTGTAATACTATTGAATTTTGCAGTGAAATAATGAATTAATGAGGACTCACATGCCGTCCTACACCTGTGCTCTACACCTTTTCCTAAAAAGCAGGCTCATTACTCCTCACTGATAATCCAATTATCCAAACCAAACATGGAGCAATTATCATTAGTGAAATCTGGTTTTGCCCGTTGGACAGACATCCTTTGTGCTTGATATAATGGGAGAAAAAATGATTGAAATGATCCTACTAATCTGAAGCAGGCATTCAGTTATCAGTCAGAACAGTCTGGAGGTAGAGAATTTTCAAATTAATATTATGATATTACTATTATTCCTAAAGAACATCAACAAAAAACTATCATGCTTACGTGTTTGAGGTCTGAGTATTACATACACATTGAGTACATATACATGGAGTCCCTGCAGTGCAGAATGTGTGTGTGCATGGGAAAGAGAGGGAAAGAGTTAGAGAGTGGGAGGAGAGGAGTAGTGCTGAAGGAGGTATACACTTCTCCACGGGAATTCTTCATGCCAACCAGACCACCTGTCAATCAGACCACCTGTCAATCAACATACAAAGCGGAACCTTATTAGGTACGTCGTATGACTGGTTAGTGTGTATGATGGGACTGACAGAGCAGGCAGTGAAGCACGAGCTGCAGAGAACATGCTGGGCGCAGAAAGAATGAGAATCAGGAATCTTCATCACGGTTGAAGAGCAGAGAGTAATTTACACTTCAAAGTCGAGAGTATAAAAAAAAAAAACCTCTCATTGACTTTAAACTTGGAACAATGCAGAAAACACCACACAATCACCTGACCCACTCACCCACCCACCCATGACAGCTGTACAGCACATGCAACGAAAATGACGTGACAGAATTAAATAGTTAAAAAATACAAATCAAATACCAAAAAGACATTCAACAGGTGTGTAAATAAATAATATGACATTAAGTAAAATATTAGTTCCGGTACTCTATATATCTGTGAAAGTAATAAGTAGTATATGGGAAAGTTAATATCTTTATAGTATGTAAGCATGTGAGTAGATATGTGAGATATAGATTAAAGACTTTTCTATTTGAATCTACTCACATACTTATGTATTATACATATATCTACTACTTATTACTTTCTCATTTACATAAGTGAGTACATGAATGAATTTAGATCTCTCTCTCTCTCTCTCTCTCTAATGTTTACTGCATAAGCCGCATTAAGCTGTTGTTGCATAAGTTGCATTATGTTGTGTGTCCCTTAATTGGGGTTAAGAGGTGGGTCTTTCGCTCAGAAAAGGAAACTGCTTAGCCTTAGCCCTGTAGAAGTAGGTTCTTCAGGTCTGTAGGTAAATAATCTAGAAAAGGCAAGTGAACCTTTTAAAATAGTTTGTCTTTTTCTTATAAGACAGCCTGTAATCTTTCATAAAGGAAAGTGTTAAAAATGTCTCTGCCAGCAGATAACTGTTGGCAGATACAGCCAAATGTGCTTTCAAGCAATTAAAAGGAGCTTCTCAAGAAGATTGTACTGTAGGGAAATACAATTCCCTAGAAGGAAGGCCCCAGAGGAAAACAACAGGGTCTTTTTAAAATTTTCTTCAAGATCCCACTAGGAAATATATGGCTAGAATCTGGAAAGTGGTTTACACTTTCAAAGGCAGTGGAAATCCAGCCCCCTATCAGAATGGCACTTAATGCATAGAGGAGAAAGGGGGTATCTTATTTACTGTCAGATAATAGAGGTGATAGGTAGATTGTGGAGTGTTGTACTGAGTCTTTCTCACTATTTTTCAAGTGACACCCTTATATACCATTAGTTATTCAGTACTCAGCATGAGGAATAAGCATCT
Organism: Bryconaethiops microstoma; assembly: GCA_037577275.1. Lineage (NCBI taxonomy): Eukaryota > Metazoa > Chordata > Actinopteri > Characiformes > Alestidae > Bryconaethiops > Bryconaethiops microstoma. The sequence goes on from JBBJLS010110316.1 coordinate 17,109, forward strand.
ATTTCATAAAATACACAGAAACCTTAGTGACTCAGTATAATATAAAATGTTTCAGTCTGCAATCTTTCTCCGCATCTCAGGTCCAGGTTTGGTGTTCTAAAGAAAATGTTCTTGTCTTTTTGCTTTTCTCTGTGCTTTTTTTTCTCCAGTTTATCTGATGGGGACAGTTTTGGTGGTCTACCGGTTCTTGTTGTCAAGAGTATCATCTTCTAAACATATCTATCTTTTAATCATAGTTTGAACTCCAATTTAAGAAACTTCTGTTTTTATTATCATTTCTTATGTAAGTGGATTGTCTTTCACTGTATATAATCTGCTCACAAATGCTTTCTTTAGCCTTTTAGGTGCATGTGAGAAAGGAATTTGCAAGGCAGCTGAGCTGTCTTGCTTGTGTGAAAGTGTCGCTTTAATGTGTAACAAAGTCAGTGACAGGTTTGCGAATATTTGGTTTGAGGGCGTGGCTATAACTCGCACGTGTATAGCTGTTTATGGCATTATAGCTGTTTTGACTAAAAATTAAATCAACAAAAAGTTAGATTACAGATATGTTACAGCTCTGGAAAAAAATAAGAGACCAGTTCAGTTTCTCAGATTTTATCTTTTATAAGTGCAAGTATTGAACTGTACAGCTTTGCCTAATTTCTAAATAAAAATATTGTTCCTTAAAGCATCATTTTAAAGGAAACGACAAAGCATCAAAATAAGAGAAATGATGCCGTGTTTACAGAACTTGAATAATTCGAAGAAAACGAATCTCTTGTTCACTCTTAAACAAAATGGTGATAATTATATTTGACGAACTTCTAGTAGTGTTTTACCATCCAACTGGTCACATTGCGAGAGGAGAGTGTCGATTACAGCAGTGTTTTTATACTTTTCCTGATTAAATAAAATGTGATTCAGGTGATCAGTACCTCATAAAGCAGAATGAGGTGCTTGTGTAGGAATTTAACAGACACTGCTATGGAATGGTTGTTATACTCAGAGGTGCTGATTTGAAAATAAATTGCAGTGGTCTCTTATTTTTTCCAGCACTGTATATATAATAAGGGAGGGCGATTGCAACGAATATGTAGTTAACAAATGTCTGGTGGTGACACGAGTGTCCATCCCACTGATTCAATCCAGCATCAACCATTTTCAAGCACCAGATATGTTAGAATACATTAATGCTGCTTAAATAATGATTGCAGTACTGTTTGTCCAGGAGCTTATTCATAATTTAGAACTGACCATTCAGTACTGAGCCAGTCAATAGCAGAGAGAGTCTGGAACTCATGTGATAAACACTATCCCACGTACATGATTGCTTTTTTTTGAAGATCTTAGACATGCTAGTGGCTACACTTTTCAGTTTATTATGTGATGAAGTGGTTTGACAGAGACTCTTTGAATCAGACTAATCTAATCTTGACCTCAGAATCAAAAATTCTACCAAAAATATGTGATATATGCATTAAAAATATATCACATCATGGTGCAAAAAAAATTATCCAATCTTACATTTCAGACAGTGAATGTTGCTCAATAGGCTAGTAATATAAAAAGAGACCAAATTAAAAAAACATAATGCCCATTCTTCTTGTTCCAGTTCTCTCCCCTTATGGTGGACCCCACCTTCATTATACACACCCCAATGTGCACACACACACACACACACACACACACACAGCCCACCAGCTGGGAGTTTTCAAAAGCGTCACTCCCTAAAGCCCAATGCAATTGCCCTGTTATTGTCCACTCATCCACTAGTGAAAGGTGTGTGTGTGTGTGTGTGTGTGTGTGTGTGTGTGTGTGTGTGTGTGTGTGTGTGTGTGTGTGTGCGCGCGTGTGTG